>JAAAKG020134886.1:0-13704 GCA_010014905.2 Druon quercuslanigerum
ACTATGAATCAACAATTAACATGTGTTTAAATTGCACTGAACAATTTGAGTTGAGCCTCATCAACGGTAGGATGAAGGGACTAGGTATTCAGCGTGGCCTTTTATATAAGCTGTTAGGTGGGAGACACAACAGAAAAAGAGGATTGATTAATGCAATAGGTAGTATATCTAAGACACTATTCGGAACTTTGACAGAATCTGATTTGACGTATGTTAATCATGAATTAGACAAACTTTACTTAGAAAACAAACAGTTAGCTTCCAGTCTTCAAAACCAAACGCAAGTAATAAGAATGATTTTAAATTCTGGCTCTTCTGATGGTGAATCACTTTTTGTACGTAACCAAAGAACGTCCGAGCGGCTAAATCAAATGAGCACTCGAATAAATGATAACACAAAAGATTGGTTTATTTCAAAATAAATAATAGTCCTGCCTTTGCTCATAGACAAGTTAAATGAAGATATCACACTGTTAATAAATTCGATTAACAACGGTAAACATGGCATAGTACATCCGCAAATTTTAACACCAACATTGCTCATCGAATCTCTTAAAAATTTTGAGGGAAAATGTAACTTAAAGTATGCTTTGCCACTCAAAGAAGTAAATTATCAACATATTATCGACATATCTGAAATGAGCATTGGTTTGAATAACAGGAAATTATTGTACTTAGTTAACATACCACCTTTTGAAAGTGACGCATATAAAATCCAGCACATAATCCCGATACCGAAGCAACATGGCAATCAATTTCTTATAACCGTTCCGAAAGAACACTTCCTTTTCTTTAAAAATCCGAAAACCATGTATGTCCCTACGAATGACAAAGAAATATTTAAGTGCAAGTTACTGGAAAAAATCAAAATCTGTCAACGTTCTCATCCAACTTACTTGTTAGCTGATACACGCAGTTGTGAAAACCAAATTATCCGTAGTAGCATTAAAACACTAGATGTATCAACATGTGAAATATCTGTTTTTAAAATCGATTACCTAGTTTTTATTAGCTTGGCAGAAAGTCAAGGATATATTATCGTTCCTGAAAAATCTATAGAGTTGACAACTAACTGCGAAGGAGTAATTAAAGATATTAAAATTAACGAGGCATCACTTCTGTCGTCAGAGAGCAATTGTATTTTAACCACCGAAGGTTCCATAGTTAAGTTAAAACAAAGTAAGGAACTTAACAAACACATCTATTACACAAAAAATATTTCTGTTCCGTATACCATAACGATCTAGATTTACTCAACGATAAACTACTACCAATCCAAAAACAGATTGATAATGAGCAATTACTGCAAGCAGGTAGAACGTTAGATGATATCGATGTTTAAAATAGAGTCAGAAATGAACGGCGAACACGAACATGGACTGAAACCACCACAGAAATTCTTACGTACTTAGGTTATGCTGCTTTAGTATTAATAACCTTATCTTCAATGTAAAAATGCGGATTCTGCTATCTAGTACAAAAATGTCTATTGAAAGTCTGTCTCAACATATTTTGTACAACGAATAACATAAATAATAACGCAGCCCCAATGCCAAGTATTGTGACCCACGTTCCGCAGGCTCCTCCTGCAGATGAAATTGAAAATAGTGAGCCGTTAGTAGAACCTAAGGTGCCTGTCATGCAGCAATCAACCTTCCTATGGTTAGAGATAAGAGTCGGTTGAGAGGAATTAAAAATGATTAAAATAGTCAAGAATTTAATCTCAATACTCTACATATTAGATGACGACGATACTATTTAAAAACGGTTAATCCGTTTAATTTCTGTTGAGAGCTTTTGTAATTTCTCCTTTTATCTCATATTCTACGACGAAAAATACTCAGAGAAAGATGGTGCGTATTCTTACATCGGAAAAGTATACAATCGTAAGTTATTTTATTTTCAAGATTATACTTGATGGGTATTGAATTGTAAGTTATTTCATTTGCAAGATTATGCTTGATGGGTATGGAATTGGAAGTTATTTCATTTTCAAGATTATACTTGAAGGGTATGCAATTCGCAGCCTTTTCTTCAACAACTCCTTTTCCAGGATTTTCAAACGAAAACTCTGCAATCATAGACATTGACCATTTGACCAGTTGCTTGTTTCACAGTGAATGTGCTGTTGCTCAGGATTTATGCTTTATTTTGTTTCAAACAAGAGTTACATTTTTAACCAAAGAGATTAATTGTTATTAACTTAATTTTTATTTTTATTTTAATCAAAACAAAAAATACGAAATTGCAACAAAATATATACTTTTTCAACCAAATTCTTAAACTTATGAAGCCAAAAGGGCGAGTTATTTTCAAAACGTTTGAATTTTCAACCTAAACTTATAACATTTTAACAAAAAAGTTAATTTGCTACCAAGTTATTAAATTTTGCAATGAACAGTTTTACTTTTAAGTAACTACAAATTTTATATATTTTCAGGCCAAAAAGACGAATCTTTACAAAACCGAATTTATTTTAACAAGAGTTCAACATTTAACCGAATAGTTCAAGAGAGAAAAAATATTTGATGGTGCAATAGGCATCTTTCCTGACCCAACATATCTGGCATTGTTAAAATAGACACAACTAATCTGATATGTTAAATCATCAAACCTTACCATTATGCCAAAGGTAACGAATCTCCTAGCATGTAGTGGTTATATCAGTCAACCTAATATGCTGAGGCAACATAGTTATGAAATGATGAGCAAACATTTCATAGAAAATTACCTAGTGTAAGAAAAACTTTAAAACGTTTCTAAAATTGCTTAAAAGTGTTTTTTTAATATGTTCTCTCAAAGGAATCGTATTATCTGACCATCGTGCTCACTGTGGTGCATTTTTGATCCCATTTCGTATAGAATCTGTAGATCGCTCGTTGTAAAAACAAAAAAACTTGGCCCGCTTCTTTTGGGTACTCTGCACGGAGGCTGTGGATTATCTTGAAAGCTATGTCGATGGCTTTCAGTGGGGACTCGAATTTCTACAGTATGGTATGGTTTCGGCGAGCACTAAATACTGCTGTTTGTCGACGCTTTTGGAATGTCCAATTATCAGGGCCTGTGGTTGCAGAGTCAGTTTCAGTTTTTGTAGTTGGTCTCTGCTCTCCTCTAAAATATTATATTTATGGAGTAGTTCTTGAATCGTAGCACTTTTTTCGTTTTTTTACAGCTTGATTTAATGTTTCTAGCGATGTAGATGGATATTTCTTTCTTGCGGGAGCACACTAATACCCCAAGTCTCATGCTTCCAACTAGACGCAGGGGAAAAGTTAGTCACGTGACTCACTGTGAGTGACGCATGCGCAATCAGATTGTTTTCCAACAAATCATCAATTATTATATTATCGGAATAAGTTCGAATTGTAATTAATTCAGGCCAATTGTGACGTCTCTGAAAATTCAGTATAAAACTAATATTTGAATTTTCGAATAAAAAGATGCATATGTTCAACGAAAAAGAATTTCTTAACCAAGGTGCATTTTCAACGATATAGTTTTATTTTCATCTGAAAGAGATAATTTTCCTAAACTCGAATTTTCAAATAAAACTTGAGTTAAATTAATTAATTTTCAATCAAAAATAAAACGAATTTTTAACAAAAGAAATGAAAATTAAACTAAAATGATATAATACTTGACATTGGAATATTGTCCGATTAGAGTTTTGAAAAATATATAATTTATAATTTGAAGGGGTTAAAATTGTTTTATTTCTAATTATAAGAATTTAAAATGGAATTATGAAAAAGTGAATATTTGAAAGAAATTTATGAGTTTAAATGCAAAGGGATTCAAATTTCACCATTTGAAATTAAAAATGGAATTATTCTGATAAAACATCTAAAAGTAAAAATAATGTAGCCAAGAAGTATGGTGGCGTTAGAACATTTTTGTAATTAAACATTAAAAATTTGTATTACTTTCAGTACACCTAAGCGTTCAGAAAAGAACAATGTTTAAAGTTTCAATTTTGCTGTTCGAAATCCCACGAAGTCATTGTTAATTGGAATTATGAAACTCATAAATAAGACAAAATTTATAATTCAACGCATACCGTAGAACTTGTTGGAAAATTACTGGAAATAAAATTTTCCATTTAAGAGTACATACTTTCCATTTTCAACGTTTCTGTACAATAATTTGATTTTGAAGGTCTACATTGTCTACAATACAGAAAAATAAAAATGTTGCCAACGGTGAAAATCAGGGTGAATTTATTTTTTAATTTCAGACAAATGTGTCTAATCAATGTTTACGGTAAATCTTAATTTTTTCACTTCGACCAAAATTTATATTCGGATAATTTTAGAAGCTTTTAAATTGAAATATTTAATTCAGTTTTCAATTTCACCTCCTCCCTGTCGGAATTGTCGTAAGTCTGAATTAGATCAATTTCGGATAACTTTAAATTTTTGAAGCTTGTATTAAACCAGGGGTGTCCACAATCCACAGGTGCAGATCTACTAATTTGTTCTCGACGGGAAACTGCGAGGAAATTTATGACTCCTCGAGAAAACATCCCAGTTGGCAGGGCTCGGAAGAAAATGCTAATAATACAAAAATAAGTAAGCAAGCAGAAATTGAAGGCGTTCAAAATTTAAGAGTTTTTTTCAAATAAGGAATCCGGAAATAAAATTATTTTAGAATAAAATTTTGAAAATAGAAAAAATTAAAATCTTTAAAAATTGATCACTTAAAATTCAAAGGAATAGGGTTGCTTCAAGATTTTAGATAAAATCAGTTTTTTAAATTAATAAAATTTAAAGGCGGTAAAACACTTATTCAATTTGGTTTCACGTGGGTGTCACGTGAATTAGAGGTTCTCATAATTATCTATCAATGTGACGATGTCGTTTTGATCAAAACCATGAAAACTAACGAAACTCATGATAAAGAGGTTAGGTCACGGTTTGCTACCAATTCTGTCTATTTTTATTTAATAGATTTATTTTTTTAGGATTATGCGACAAAAAAGTTCTCCTGTTGTAATATTTGGATTAAGAGTCAGTATTACATTGAAGGAGAAGAGTAAGTACAACTATTAATACATTTTTAAATCGTACATATTTACGAATTGTTCAGTGAACATGACGACATTTAAGAACATTTTCAATGAATTCTGTATACATATCATAAATATATCAATTTTCGGTTGATTTCCGCTATCGGTTTTTACGAAACCCTCCTTCAAAATTTTTTAAACAACATTTTGTGACTTATATTTTCGATGTGCACATAACCAAAACGAAACATCGGCTAAGAAAAATATATTTGAGAATCACTAACACATGATCTGTGATTGGTAGAAAATCTGACCCCTTTCACGTCAAAGGGGTCGTCCAATCGACATCGTGATAAAAAGTTTATATTTAAATATTAAATTAAAAATAGTAAACAATATGTGAAAAATATATTATGGGTGTTTTTAAAATTAAAATTTTATATACTATATGATCTATTTATTGAAAAAATGATATCTGACTTTAGAAACAACCCTATTGTAATTGCATTAGCGCTTTTAAATAAAAATAATGTTTTATTTAATACTGACATATGGATTGAGAATTTATCCTTTTTAGTTGAAAAAATGTACTAAAAAAATTAGTTTTTAATTAATTAATTGATTAATTATTTAGGGTTAATTATCAGTTTAGTGTATATTTCATTTGTTTTGTTAAAGAATATTATTTATTGGAAATCCCTTTAATTTTGTTTTGACAATTATTTGTTTCAATTCAAATTTTATTTGGAAATTTAAGTTTTTGAAAAGTAATCATATTGAGTTGAAAATACAGTCCAGGTCCGATAGCTTGCCGCCCGATAAGTGTACACTCCACATCACACGTACGGGACGAACACAAATTGTGGTTCTCCCACTAAGTGTGCTGTTTTGCTCATGATTTGCATCTATGATTTACCCGTGCGCGTACCTAATATCGTGCTACTGGAGGTTGAATGTTGGACGCTGGTTAAAAATAAATTCGGTCCGGTGAAGATTCGTCTTTTCAGCTTGAGAACATATAAAATTCGTAATTAGTTAAAAGTCAAACTATTCATTGGAAAATTTAACTACTTGGTACAAAATTAACTTTTTTGTTAAAATTTTATAATTTCAGATTGAAAATTCAAACTTTTTGAAGATAATTCGTCTTTTTGCCTTCATAGTTTTAAGAATTTTGTTGAAAAAGTATATATTTTGTTGCAATTTCGTCATTTGATAACAATTAACCTCTTTGGGTAAAAATGTAGCTATCTTGTTTGAAACAAATATTCAAGAAAAAAAAGAGTGAAAAATGTTCAATGTGTATGATGGCCGAGTTTTCGGTTGAAAATTTTGGAAAGGGGAGTGCTGAAGGAAAGGCTGCAAATTGCCGTACCGAAAAAACGATATTTTAATATTAAGAGCGTCATATTCTTAAAGGCATATTATAACCAAAGGGAGGATATATTCTTACAATGAGAATGTAATTTGAGAAGAAGCAATGCACTAAAAAAATGCGCATACAAATAATTAAATATCTTTCATCAAAATGTGTCAAAATATGGTTAGTATATTATAATTTGGAATTGAAAATACAGTTTGTAACCTATACATTTTTACTTCTTTCATCTAACAGTATACTTACTTCTGGCTTTTATGTTCCCAATTTATTACTCTTCAATTGCAGACTTCGCAAATCACTATTTACATATTTATTATATATTTATTTCGTACAATCACACCAAAATATAACCCTTATAGTCTAAGATTAGCTATACCCTATTATCGTATAGAGAAGAATGTACATTCTTGAGGTAACAGGGCCTCCATCAGTGGGGTAATGGTGTCTGTGGATTTCTTCGCGTGATGTGGATGGGTCTATTCTAGGCAAATTTTCGGTATACAACAGTAACAGAAAATTGTATCTTAATATTATTTATTCCTAAATAAATAATAAATAATAACAAGTTATAGTAACGGAGAATTCTATTTTAATATTCCTAAATCATAAATAAATTAATTATAGATCAATAATTTATAAACGGTAACACGTCATAACGAAATAATAACATTTATTGCGAAAACAAGAATCGTAGAAAATTACATTTACATGAGTATAACTTCTTGAAAAATCTGTTTTCCTGAAATCACAAAAATAAGTATAGCCTAATTGCCTTTAAAAATAACATATTTTGTCCCTGAGAGACTTTTAATCATTTCCTAAGACTAAGAACATTTCAAAGCAAACTTTTTCAATTTTGCAAGATTCACAAATTTCAGCAAAAATTTGAGTAAGTTTAAAACATATTTGGAAATTTTGAAACGGTTGAAAAACAATTTAAAGCTTGAAAATATTTCAAAAAATAATTTTTAAAATGTAGATTTTGGAAGATTTTGAAAACAAATTTAGAAGCTTTTTCATAAATTTGAATTATGTTGACGTGAAATAGACAAAGAATGTTCGCCGTTCCCAAAATGTATGCTCGTCACTCGATAAAAACATTTGGAGATTCAGTGCTCGGCCAAAGACAAATATATAACATTCGGCTGATATCGAATGCGTCAGTGTTGCTAGACAAGAAGCGTGATCGACAACTCGTGCCAGACAAAATATCTGCAAAGTTCTTTGCGTATATTTTTCTATTGAATTCAGTCAATTTGATATGGCAGCGTCAAACTTAGAGCAAAACAAAAAAACGTCAAATCCCTAGACACTTTCTTTATGATTTTTACAATTCTAGAATTGGCTTATGTCTACAAGACTCATAGCTCAACAGGAATATGTAGCAATGTAATTAAAACTTATTCTACGAAAAATTTGAAATTGGTTGAACTAGAAGAGGACTAATTGCTACAGGCTTAGTGATGCAGTAATTATCCCATATAAATTGTCTATATGCCCAAAAAAAAGAAAACATTGACAAGAAGTGAATTGAAAAAATTAAGACACCCAGAAAATCCCGCTTTGCGACAATAACGCATTAGATTAGTGTGTTAATATACGTGTAATTTCGTCCTTAAATTGTATCCTTTTTCCATTTTCGTTTCAAACTTCACACTTTTGTATAAGAGACGCACCAATTCCTCTTTTATTGTGGTATCCCGCTTGATGCTCTCCCACGGTATTTCTGTCGAGGTGGTTAGCTGTAAAAAGCTGACTCTAACCAAAGTATCCTCAACGGACACTGTTGATGTTACACTGCTTACCGTTTGTCGCAGATATTCTTGCTGGCCAGCTGTTTGATTAGTGAGATCAGCCTGACCATCTCGCAGCTCACCATAACCACCATCGCGCATGCTGTGGGCCACAGCGGCGGCCCTATGGGCGTCCCGATGATCTTCGGCAAGCGACAAGCGTTTCAAATTCTCTAAAATTCTCTCCATTATTATTTATGGGTTTTGGTGTTCTTAGTACGGGAACCCCTGTCAGTAGAAGGGCTACCACCAACATAGCCGTCAAAGTCATAAGATCAAAGCTCAAGCCCTGCCGCGACTCTAACGCGAGAAATTATTATTATTATCACTATTATTATTCTAGGTTGAGACGGTAAGAGTCCCTGAAGCTTGGGTCATCCCGCTATCTACTATGTCCTATGTTGGGACTTTGACTTCGTTCCTTCCGAGCTACAGTATTTTTCTTCGCTCGGTTAGAGTTTAGCTTTGAGCCCAAGAGTCGTTTGGCCTGCTACAATCAGAGGCCAATCCCCTCTTATTTTGATGTTCCCCAGTCAGCCAAAGCTTAATTTTTTTAGTGACTGGGACGCCAATTTCTCAGGTTTGGCCTCCACGCGATGTCCGTTGGGATCCGCCTTCGCAGCCACGGCCTTGATGATGAGATGGAGCGGCTCTAAGCCAATTAGTGTCCCCAAAGCGATTGTGGGTGTAGACTTCAACGCACCAGTGACGCCTCTCAGAATCAGTTCCCTCATCCTTTCCAGTTGAGACTGGACAGTGGACAGTTTGACTCTGCTCCACCAGACCACCGTTGAATAGGTTAGCCTGGGTCGCAAGATCGATGTATAGATCCACATAAGAGTCCAGTTTAAAGCCGGGTCTTTTCCCAATGGCTCTCCCACAGAGCGATAGAGTCGCTAGTAGCTTTTTGCACTTATTTTTTAGGTGCTCGTTCCATAACAGCTTCTTATCTAGAATGATTCCTAGATATTTAGGTCGTGATTTGAGTTTTAGTTGTGTTACTTCCAATTTCAGTGTATTCGTCGTTCCCAATTATACTTCCTGTCGAATATAACTGCGTCTGTCTCACTCGGATTGACGGATAGTCTAGCCTTTTTGCAATATTAACTTCTCCTTGCGGACAAGGAGAAGTTTTATGTTAGCCAACATATTACAGGTCCATTCAACGAAAGCAATAGGTACACCATGTGCAATAATGGCAGCCCTAATCACCTGTCCAAAGGTGTAATTGAAGGCTCCTATTATGTGCACGCCGGTTTCAATCGCGATGCCTTTCTGCTTCAATTGTCCTTCAAATAAGTTTAATGATTCGCATAGCGCATTCTCGTTCGAGTGACCGTCTCTGTAGGCGTGTTACTCCTGGTGAAGTAACCTACTTGACAAGACCTCATTGCGGATATATCCATCCAAAAGTGCTTTCATTATTTTTTGTATAAAAGATGTCAGGCTGATAGGATGGAAATCCTTTGTTGAAGAACAGATTCCAATGCCAGACTAGCCTTAGCAAGTCTCAAGAGCTGCCCTACGACGACCTATCTAGTCCTCTGTAAGAGAACTAGATATATGCTATCCGCGCCAGGAGACTTGTAAGGAATGACCGACTAGCCGCCGTTTCGGGCTCAGTTCGGCCACAGGCGGTTTTGGTTGCCTCAGAGCTGTCACCACTATTTCTTCAGACCTGGTAAAGCTCGAAAAATGTGCTATGATCAGATGAGCCAAGGTATCCTTGTCCGAATCTGAGTATCACCCGCTGGGCTATTTTAGAGTGCCCATAATAGCATACGGGTTTCCAGCATGCAGCTTATCCAGTCTAGCCACCTCGGCTATTTTCTCGATGTATATTTTATGGCTTCTTTAAACATCTTAACTGCCATCTTCAAGGTGTCCACGTCTCTAAATGATCTGAGAACATCTGAAACTGCACTTTTCCGTTCCGTGGAAATCTAAGCCCACTCCATTCTTCTTAAATTTCTTGAGAGTGGGTTCATCTGAGACCCTCCACTTCTTAATATTATCTCTTAAACTACCGATACAGAAAGTGCTTTCAATGACTTCCTCTCGGACCGATTTACAAAACGTGGTCCAGGTGCTCCCCATGTTAAGAATATTTAAATCGACAGATCCATATTTCAAAACCTACGTTATATATATATATATATAGCTTCTATTATAGCTTTTAGAAACAGTGAACTTTGGAACATAGTTTTTTATTGAAAAATAATAATAATAATATAAAAAATGCATGGCGGTACTTTAAAGAAATTCTGGAAAGATTGCTATGGAGAAATTTGCGAAATATAAATAATTGTTCGTTTATTGTAAATAAATGTGCGACTGAACTATCTTCAATTCTAATGAAGATAATATAGTGATTTAAGTTGGAGGTAGTTAATATGTGCTTCTTGGTGTCTTCGTGAAAATTGTGATATTTTCAATCAGTTTTTTATATGGAAAAGCAAGCACCAGGAATAAGTTCGGTGCCATTTTTTCAGGGGATTTTCCTCGGTTTTCCTCAGCACGACCTAACCAAATTGTTCCTTCAAGCCTCACTCTGGCCTTCGAAAGTATTCCCTGTGGCGAGGAAAACCGAGGAAAATCTTCTGAAAAAGTGGCGCCACGCTGGTTTCTGGCACTTGCCTTCCCATATAAAAAACTGAATTCAAATATCACAATTTGCAAGAAGGTAGCAAGCAACACGTACTTCATTGAAATTGTAAATTATTACAGATAGTTCAACCAACTACCTTCAATCTTAATCACTTCATTATCTTCATTAGAACTGAAAAAAGTTCAGTTTCATATTTATTTACAAAAAACTGCTTTTAAAAAAGCTATTAAAAGAGCAATGCTTGAAGACAATTGGGGTGTGTCTACTGCAGCGAGAGATTTCGCAGATGCAAACCGCAAAACAAAACCAACAGCTGATCATAAGACCGAAAGACCAATGCATCAACTCACCACTGAGATAAGCTGGGTAAGACAGTGTTCGTCCCACATTCAATGTCTGATTGACTCCATAACGTCTGGCATGTATTTCACTGCCAAGTTTCTACAGTTAGCGCGCGAACTGCGGCTCCGTTATTACACACTCAAGAAGTGAAAGCTGCTGACCATCACGCAGCATGTTTTTAATAGAATATGGGTACTATGTGACGCTAGGAGAAGTTTACAGCGGTAGGAGCTGTGATTCAGAGAAAGTTAACAGTTAGTTAATGTATTTTGGAGAGAAGTCTTTGAAGTTCAGAATGTACTGGAAGAAGACTTAGAGAATATAAATAGCTAAGGAAAAATTCCCAAAAATCACTACCGAGGGGGTGAAAAAAGTATTAAGAAGCATGAAGAAATATTCTGCTCCGGGACAAGATGGTCCCGGATTAATTAAGTTTTAATCGAAATATTTTCTCTTGCTCGTTTCTCTCATATTAATGGATTCTACAGTTATTTTAATGCAGATCCTTGTACTACTGGCGCAACGTATATTTCGTGCGTAGGATATTGTTAATCTGCGACAATTTTATTTTTTAAAGCTGATACGGCGGTAGCTAGGTATTAGCAACGTTGCATCAGTTTTCTAGACTACGAAGTGCCAATAACGTATAATCTGATTAAATACAGAGAAAATAAAATGGAAAACTGATGCATTGTCGTTTTCGATTTTATTTTCGCAGGTAAACCGTAGCCAGAAAAGTTTCTCGGGGAGGGGATACACGACAGGAAAAATGGAGGGGGGGTATGATGCAGTACACAGGAGAGTATCTGTATATAATGTACATGATTCAAGAATTTCTGGGGGGGGGGGGTCAAACCCCCATGACCCACCCTGGCTACGGCCTTGTTAGCGGTATATCTCTAAACAAGCGAAAGACCAATCGGGGCAACAAATTCGGCTTTTTATTTCTTTAATTCATTTTTAAAGGTCACATTCAATCATTTCAATACATTTTTCGTCGATTATCAGCGATGGGCCAACCTAGTCAGCATTTCGTTTTTTACTAATACCTATAACTTATTAATTTTTTTACCCAATCATTTTGTGATGTTCAGAAAAAGAGTTCCTTCTTTTCAGACCTTTCTAACGATGCGCTTGGATTGATCAAATTCACCTTTAAATGGAAGTTCTGGGCAATTCGAAAGGGTGGGCAACCCTGACGATATTCCCCTAGACATATTATACAAATTATTATTGGACTACACCATTTTATTAGCTGCATAATAATCAAATAAAGCTCCATCTAATGATACTGAAATACAGTGAAACTCTTTTAAAGCGCCGATTTTTGGGCTGACGGTAGGTGGGAACTAACTCATTATAGCCTGCTCCGCTTTTGTTTGTTCACGCTTGAGTGCTCGCCTGATTGACTACCACATACCCCGCGCACCCCGCGTAGTTCCTGTTACACCTACCTAAGGCGCGGCGTCGACTCTCGGAAAGGCTATAAAAGGGAGGACTATTGAAGGATTCATTGTACCATTATCAAGAAATGAAACTCTCCGATGCGAAATTTTAGGCCTATTTAAGCGCTGTATAATTCAGAATAGAACCTTCTTTAATCCAGCATAATCCACCATGTCGTCTTTTGAATTACGCCGTCCCTACTTAGCCCTCTTTGGAAATTCCTAAAATTATCATACTCATATTTTCAAGTCATTTACAAGACATAAAAATTTGAGGTAAATTTGAGGTATCTATGTAATATGTAACCTACAAGGACATACTTTTTTCTCTCAGGACCTATATAATTATTTTGTATTTATATGTGATTAAAGTTTAAATATTTACTCTGCTCATACACAGTTAAAACACGTCTTGACAATAAGGAAGAATAACACTAATTTTTTAAGATTAGTAATACAATTTCTGGGAAGTATTATTAAATATCATTTTTTCTCCTTCTCATTAGTCAAAATTAAAAAATTTCATATTTTAAATGAGACGAAAATTAAACTTGTTCAGAGGGAAGTAATTTTTTCCTTTAGTTCAGTCGAAATGAATAATTCTTGTCGGCTCTACACTGTTCTGAAATAAATATTGACGTTTGGCCCCAATCTGCGGCGGTATGGCTCACGGTGGATATTTTAAAGAAAACCGATGTTGGTTGATTCTTACATTAATTTTGTACACACATGGACTTTTTTATTGAAAAAGTAGTTCTATAATGTAATTTTTGTTTCAAAAGGCGTGACATTAGGAGTAATGATGAAAAAATAGTTTTAGTGGAAACAAATGGAAAAGTCTATAGTAGAAATGAAGTATTACAGCATATTTTAAAACATAAGAATGAAATAATTATTTTTTAATTAGTGAAGTATATTTTAGAGCTTTTAATATTATAAATCGCTTCTATAAACTTTATATATTAAAATTAATAAATCTTGCAACGTCACGTACGAGGCACAACGGCACCGTATGCATTTCAGGAAGCAAGGTGCTATAACTAGTCCGGGCGCTGCACAGTGGGGCGAAATGAAAAAACGATGTTCAAAATAACCTGTAGGTCCCAATTCTTAATCGATTTTTAATTAAT
>JAAAKG020134887.1:0-36433 GCA_010014905.2 Druon quercuslanigerum
TTTACTTTTTGAAAAATTAAAAAAAAATATATATATATATATATATATTTTTCTTTGTTAGAAATTCAGCGCTGGAGCGGAGTATTTTTTAACAGGAATTAAAGCAAAAATATGAGTTGAAAATTTTATTTTATAAGGAAGAACCTGTTTAATCCTAATAACTGGCCATTGTCTCAATTAGTTTTAGCAATTTGAGGTAATTAGTTTAAGTTTAGAATTTTTCAGTTCTTTGCAGTAAACAGGAAAACTTAAAATTGCTACACCGCACAGTTGTTTTTACCCGAAATTTAGATGTCCACTTGAGTCAGCATTATTTATTATTCACATTATATTACTGTATTATTTTACTTTTTAGGCTGATGAAATTAGTTTTCAAGGCTATGCATTTCAAATTGAAACTAGTGGGTCTTTACGGCATAGTCACGACATCATTACGACGTCGTTACAACATTTTACTTATAATTTTCTCTAGCAGATATTGAGAAGTCACTCATTAATTATTGAAAAATACCAAAGAATGGGTTTTTAATAAAGGCAATATAACCAACTCTGGAGCGGAGTATTTTTTAACAGGAATTAAAGCAAACAATTAAGTTGAAAATTTTATTTTATAAGAAAGAACCTGGGTACTCCTAATAACTGGCCATTGTCTGAATTAGTTTTGGCAATTTTAGGTAATTAGTTTAAGTTTGAAAACATATTTCTCGTCATGTGAATAGAAGCACTGCGATTAGCTTAAAACTCGAATTTAAAATCACATTTGCCAGTTCATTGCAGTAAATTGTTTAGTTAGGCCAACTGTAAACGTCGAACATTAATTACGTTTTTCTAAATTTATCATGATGTCATGTCTATACCGACGGACCTTGAAAGAGGAGGGGGCTTGTATCCGGGAGTATAGACTACCAGTTTATTAATTAAGAAAATAAAATAAATGAAATAACATCAATACATCAATCGAATCCATTTCAAATCAGACAGGTTCTACACTTTAAGTTGCAGAATCTCTCAGGGACGAAATATTTTTTTTTAGGGGGAAATTAGGCGATACGTATTTTTGCGATTTGCGATAAAAAATTTATTTACGTAGTTATGCGTTATTGAATATCTGGCTTTGTTTAAAAAAAAAAATTTTCTCCAAACTTATATAAGTTTTGACCTGAGATATTTCAGATTTCTTTCCAGATTCTTGTACTATTATGAGAAAAATACATTGTGAGCTTTATGCGGGCTAAATAGCTTTTATGGCCAGAAGAATTTTTTTCATAAAATCGAACTCTCGAATTTTTCTCACAAACAACAGTAATTACGAAAAAATGTTAAGAACATATTTTTCACGGTTAAGAGAGTTCTACAAAAAGTTCTTTTACTCATTTATGATATCTTGCACAATTTCCTTGAAAAATACAAAATTTCAATTTTCATAAGCAAAAAAATTCTCTTCATCTAAAGAATGGTTTAGCGAACATAAAACTTATAAAATATCTTATTTATTTATACAGATTCCAATTATTCAGATTATTTATTTATTCAAAAAATATCATCTTTTACTGCAATATTTGAGAGGACACCAAATCTAGATGTAAAACGCGCATAACAATTCTTGCAAACACAAGTGTGTGATTTAATATTTCTATCAGAAAAATGCAGTTGCATCAAAGAAGCCAATTTGCAAGGTGTTTACTCGTGCGCGGCGATTTTAAAAAGTTATTAACAAAGTAGTTGTTTAAACAGCCACAAATTGTTTGCTATGGATTTTGAGTATCCAAGTGGCATATCAAATGATTCCTTATTCATCAAAGAATACGTGGCTTTTTTCAAATTAAAAAATCTTGAATAGAACCAATAATATTGCAAAAAAACCAAACAAAAAACTTGTAGACGTTATATTTTATTGTTTATCAGGCTGTTACTAATTAAACCACGGACTTCGGCAAAGTACCGACGCATTCTCCATTTTATTGAAAATACTACAGTTGTTGAAAATGTCAAAAATACTGATTAGAAACAAAGAAATAGTTAATTATTTAATGAAAAAACGAGTGGATTTGCGGAAATCAATTGTTTAAACGACGTCACCTTTTTTCCTATGCAGGTGACGATCACTGGGCACAGATCAATCAATTTGTAATTTAATAACGAATGCAATGCTTTTTTAAATTTCAAAAAATCTTTATTAGAACCAGAGATAATGGCCAGTTCAATGAAAAAAAATCATGGTTGCGCGCGAGTACTGAGACCGCGCTAGCCAAGCCAGCCCGCGGCGACTTACCAAGCGCGCGCAAGCATGATTTTTTTTCATTGAACTGGCCATTATCTCGGTACTTTGCCAAAGTCCGTGGCTTAATAAGTAACAGCCTGATAAGCAATAAAATATAACGTCTACAAGTTTCTTGTTTGGTTTTTTGCAATATCATTGGTTCTATTCAAGATTTTTTCAATTTGAAAAAAGCCACATATTCTTTGATGAATAAGAAATCATTTGATATGCCACTCGCATGCTCAAAATCCATAGCAAAAAACTTGTGGCTGTTTAAACAATTAATTCGGATTCAGGAGGTCTAAATACGTCTAAAAATATTTGGTGTTCCATGGGACCTCCATCGGCCACGAAACCCCCCCTGGTCCCTAGACTATGCATAAAGTTTCAAAATCAGGACACACTTGTCGTTTGACTTTTAAATTTATTTTTCAAAATTTACCCATTACTGTGATTCTAAATTTGGATAGAGGCACTGGAAATAATTTAGACTATTTATTCAACTACTAACATTAAAAATTAATTAAATTTATAGAAACTTCTGGCATTTAAGGTACATGAAACTACCAAAAAATGATAGAAAAAATGTATGAAGACATTTTAGAATTTTAATTGTTCATTTATAAGGGTGTGCAAAAACTCGACACTTCGAGTTGAGCCGAGTCGAGCTCGGGTATGCTCGAAATGCTGAGTTCTCGAACTTTTCGAACTACTTCGACAATAAATTGACGAATGAGAAATTTAATAAACTGACGGGTTTCCATGACTCAGCATACTAGAGTTTTTTGCAGACTTCTGATTATAAATTTACAGCTGAAATTAAAAAATTTGAACTTTTTGATCCAAAATAGCGACCAAATTTTCAAAAAATGTATTATATTCGGGGTTTGGAACCTTTTAGTTTTGTTCCAATAATAAGGGATTCTAGAGGAGTTCGGGTTCGAACCGAACCGTCAAATTTTCTAAAGGGTTCGGTCCGAATCGAACACTTTGGAAAATATCAAAGGTTCGGTTGGAAACAGGCTGCAGTCGAGCCTCTAAATTCTAAGTGGACCTAACCCTTTAGAAAACAGTGCTTTTTAATCCCTGATTATACTAACCGGTTTGCGTGAATCTCAGTCTTATGAGTTGTTTTTTTTTTTATCAAATAATGAAAAAGTTCCTGAAATTATGTACGAAAATTTATGTGTAATAGATAATAACAAAAATTGCATATTTTTGAAAATGACCAAACTTTTTGCATTTGCGACTAATTAAAAAATTTCATGAGAATATTTTAAAAATTTATTTTATATCTAAAAGAAATTTGAATTTACATTTCTTAATCTATGGAAAAAAATTGTATCCATTCTTTGAAAATTTTCAAAATGTTGAAAAGAATATAATTTTTTTAATTTCTGTTGAAATTAGAAATGTCACAACGATAATTTGCAAGTACTTTTGTCGCGTACAGAAAACTTTCACAAAAATTTCTAAAACTCTTAAAAGAAATGTTATTTCAAATTTTGAAAAGCTCTTTTTTAATTTTAGTCTAATCTAAAAATTTAATTCAGATAGTTTTTAAATATATTTTATATCAAGTGAAAAACTTTTAATGAAATTTTCTAATCTATCATAAAATTTTTTTTCTATTTTTTGAAAATTTAACCATTTTTAAAAGTATATAACGTTTCTAATTTTCATGAAAATTGAAATTTTTCTTTAACCATCTATAAGAAAGTTTGATAAAAATTTCTAAAATTAAAAATTTTTTTTTTATATTGAACATGCTCTAAATTTTTTTATATTTAAGGCTGACTTGATTGGAAAAATCCTTAAAAAGTTAGCGTAGCTACAACATTCAGGTAATCATACAGACAGACAGACACTCTGACAAAATGTTATGATCTACGGACTCTGTGAGTGAACATTTTAAACAATTTTCTGGTGGATTTCGAAATAAGGTGATAAACTCTGCCACAATCTGGAAAGAAATCTTTAATATCTCAATCAGGTCGAAAGTTATATAAGATTAAAGAAAAAATTATATATTTTTTTAAACAAAGCCAAAAATTCAAATACGCATAACACCGTAAAAGAATTAGTCGTGTTTATGGATATCATAATGATTAAAAACGACGGGCATAGACATCGTAAAGCCGTGTGAAAGATTTCTTTCTAAAGAATTTAGGATTAACTCTGGGAGGTTTTAGAGACATTTTTCGGTTATCTTTACACAGTCTCGTTCTTATCTTTATGATTACAAAAATTTTAGGACAAACTTGTGTTATTTCAACTGCATCCTTGAGTTCTCTTTTTCGTATGCCTTTACCACTTTTGAAGAACGATATCATAATGATACCTTACAGACTCTTCTGTGCCCAATGGGAAATCAGTATAAACGTAAAATCCCTTACTGGACTTACAAAAAATTACCTAAAACTTTCATTAACTTGAATTACTTATTTTTTAATAAAATTATTGTATAAAATGAAAGATTTTTTAAAACTTTTGAGTAAAATAATAAGAATACCAAATTATATGGGATGCCAGGATGTATGTGAGGTGCATTTATTTACGCAAGAAGTATTATAAAATTAAGTATTTTAAATAGTAATTATAAATCTTATCACCATTTTATATAAGTATTTATATAAGTATTTATAAAAGCATTTATAAAAGCATCTATAAGACAGTAAGGTTATAGATTTTCTGGATGCAATATTCCTAATATTGCATTAATGTTACGATTCGCTTAATGCAATTATCATTCTAAATTAACAAATTAAATATATAAAAGTGTTTCCATTGGAGCGTAAAAAAAGCTATTATCATAAGTGTAATCACTTTGGAAAAATGATCCGAAATGGCTATAACTTATACAGACATACTAATACTCTCTAAAAATAAACCATTTAGCAAAAAAAAAAGTTAATGATTAATTATTTGGATTTTTTGATCACATTCACCATGTACTTTCTTCATATCTGTTAGCGCATGGCATAACACCGTGGTTTCAATCCATGAGGGAACCACATGTTTCATTTATAAAATCATTAAAAAATTGGAAAAATTACCAAACATTATTATAAATGACGATATAAATAAAATTAAGTTTTAATTTAAATTTTAATTGCTCTTTTACTTTTCCAGACATGATAAATAGCAAAATCGACATAAATATGGACAATTAAAAAAAATTGTATTTTCTATTCGTGGGGTCGAATTATATCGAAATAAGTCAAAACATTATAGTTTAAAAAGAACGTAATTACAAACCTCCCTCTAGCAGGAAATAAAATGAAAAGGTCCAATCGTAAATCAATGAATGTATTTTAAATTCATTAAAATCACTTTTAGAATATAATGACATCTTACTTTAAAATATTTGTTTATTTGGTAAAAGTGTATAAGCTGTATATTTTGGTTTTTATTTATTTATTTCCTCCTGATTAATATATAAAATCGCAAAATTAAATGTGATTGTCAAAGTTTTGTAATGATCGGAATAAAATTGTAGCCGACAGCCGACATTTTGTCAAGCTCCTTTTTTTTAATTCCACTATAGCGCATTTCTTCAATTTCCTGTTAATATCTTCCAACTTTACAAAATATTTTTACATTAGTACTTTTTACATACCCAAAGAGTTTGGTTAAGATATCACTTTTAGTATTCAAAATCATTTATGTTATAGATATTCGGATAATAATTTCCGGTAGCGAATTTGTTTCTGCTTTGCTTTTGGGTCTTCTTGATTTAAGTTTTTTTTTTAATTTCAAATTCGGCAAAAGTAAAGTCTGTGATGGACATGAACGACAGATTTTGGAACTCATATTTGGTCCTCCTTTTTTACCGATATTTCAGCCTTTAATTTCGCACTCATTCATAATTTTATTTTTTTTTTCAATTATTTTTGTTTTCTATAACCACTGATAATGTCTCCTGGGATGCTTTGCTTGATCTACAACTTTACAAGTACATGTTTGAAAATGATAGCTTCCTCTCTGTTCGAGTAGTGCACTATCTGAATTCGACCAGTATGAACTAACAGCATAATGTACACATAATATTATAACTTTTTCTATCATACTTTAACTTAACTTATTCATACTGAATTTTTAGAGACACTAAAGATATATACAATCATACATACACTCCTGATAAATGAGCATTGCCCACCCTGAGCGAAATTGGTCGAAATAAAAAGTTTTGTATCATTCTGAGACGGTCCGTCTTATTTTCATAAATAAAATAAAATAATAAAGATACGGGCGAACATTTACATTGATACGCCTCTGACTCGGAAGTGAACATTCGAGTAGAGCTAAGGGAGGATTCGAAGATTCGCTCGATCATGCGATCGATTGCTTGCGCAATCGATCGCTAGTGGGGATGGGACCAATGCACCTTATATATTGATCCCGGTATCAGTACCAGGTCACTCTTCTAATACAACGATCTACGAGGAAGCAACTCTCTTGGTCTCTCTGGCTACCTGTCACTTAAGACAGAGCTTTAAAGTTAAAAAAGGGACGTTATTGAAGGAACGCTATTTTTGAGGATTCTTCTTCATCATTAGCAACGTTACTTCAAGAATACTATCCTTATCCATTTTGAAATAGCGTAGTAGAAGTGACTTCGGCGGAATTTAATTTTATTTAGTATATGCATGAATGTAATGACTTTGAACTTCATGTTCAGTGGAGACCTCGTTGTGCATGATGGCATTTAATGAGGGAATTTTTATAAATTATCACATGGTATGGGCGACATTAAGTAATGACTTTGCACTTTATTTCACGATAAAGAACTCGTTGTGCATGGTCGCAATAGCTATTGAAAATTTAATGGGCATTTTTAGTTTGATTCTTAAAAAAAGAGAAGTGCTAGATAGGAATTTGTAACGACTTTGCACGTTATCTAACGATAAAGACCTGGGCGTGCAAAGAAAGTTTTTGTCTTGCTTTTTTATTTTATTGGAGCAGAATCCAATCCAGTTCATTTTAAAAAGTTATTAAAATTTAAAATACGCAATCATATATCGCTTGAGTGAACTCACAGTCCATCGTTTATTACAGGAAAAAAGTGATTTAGAATTTTCGTGGGTTAACTTAACTGCTGTTCTTTAAATTATTTAATTTTAGTTATATAATGGTTAGGGCTTGTTTTAAGGTCCTTTCAGTATTGGAGCCAATTCACATAGTTGGTTGCAATTTACTGGACAGGAAAAAGTAAACGCAAATTAAATGAACCTCTCAATGAAAATGAATATCATCGAGATAAGTTTAAAATCCACACTACTATTACCAAAAATTAATCTAATTTCTGGTAAATTTAAAGATCTTTTTTTTAAAACAGTCAACTGAAATAATAAATAACTTGAGAGTATTCTAAAAGAAAAAAATAATCCCCGTTTTCAATAGGAAGATAATGTTAACGTGTGTAATTTTTTAAGAAATTTGTATATTTAAAAAACTCAAAATGAAATAGATGCGTATTTAGATTTTCTTCAAAATGAGCCCAAAATTACCGCCAAATTTTGTTATTGCGTCGATTTAAAGCTGTGCCAATTTAGTTGAAAAAACACATTTTTTTAACGCTGAAAATCTCGAAATCTATGCATTATAGAAAAAAACAACAATGAGAAAAAAATGTTTATTTTACATGTAGAATAAGTATTTGTAAAGAAAAAATACTTTTTGGAGAAAAGTTTCTTTTTTTCATGTTTTACAATTTTTTTAATTAATATTTTCTATGCATAAAATAATATAGTTAATAATTATAATAATAATCTAGTAGCTATATTCTTTATGTAAAAAAGTTAGAAAATATTAATTTAAAGAAAAATGTACAAAAGAATTTTTTCAAAAATAAATTCCGAGATATTTGCTTTGAAAAAAGTGTGTTTTTAAAAAAACTGTCATCACTTTTAATCGTCTTGATAAAAAATGTCATCTGGAATTGTGCTTTAAGAAAATATCAATTCACATATATTTCATTTTTATTTTTTTAATTAACAAGTTCCTTTAAAAGTTATACACTTTTAATTTTTTTCAAGCTGAGGAAATGGAGAATAAAAGTTAGATTTTTTTAAATACGTGAATTTTTGACAGAGACACAAAACTTTTTATTTAATTTTGGTCAGGTTGGGCTATACGCGTTGACCGGGGGTGTACATACAAAAATAATATTTGCATGGAGCTGTGATTTTGCTTGTAGGAGTTAGAAAAATTGTAGTATAATAAATCAAGATAGTCATAATTGTAGAACAATGTAATAATTATGCATATGATACTTAAAAAATATTAACGGCCTGCATTATCGAATTTTATTGTTGATATAAAATTGCTTCTATATTGAACCTCACAAACTAGTTTCTATAAAGAAAGACATAAAAACAGAAGATAAAAGTGTTTTATAGCCATTTTTTATTATTCTTATAGTCTTTAGTCTCATGAAAATTATTTTTTATCTTTACTTATTTTTCTCGAGGAGAGTGAATATCGAGGATCATCCCTGTTGAAAATTCCTACATAGAATCCTGTATAGAATCCTTCATAGGAACTTTGCAAGAAGCTGCACATGATCCTCTGAGGGTTTTTATGTGGGTTCTGACGTATGCCTCCTTCAAGGAAAAGTAACAAGGATCTTATGTAGGTTCCTATACAAATTCCTGGTCATCGTGAAATTCCTGACGCAGGATCTTACCACAAGGTACTTTATAGATTCTTATACGGGTACCCATACAGCAATAATTTTCATGTATATATAAAATGACACATGATATTACAAAGGTTCCTGCACAGAAACATGTGGAGGGAAAAATTTTATTTGTGTGATTTAATTTGTATTCATTTATAAATTCGCACAACTGTCAGGATTCGAACCCTCGAGAACAGTCTCTACACATAAACCAAGAGTGCGTAAACACGCGAAGTTATCGAGGGCAATCAGTATAGGTATCATACGAACTTGAACCACACATACGCGTCACATACGCACCGCGCGTGTGGGTGACCTGGGCACCTGAGTAATATCCTACGTCAGCCATTTCACGATGACCAGGAAACTTTACAGGATGCGTAAAATCCTGATCATTTTTCCTTGAAGGATTCATACGTCAGAAACCACATAGGAATCCTCATAGGATCATGTACAGGTTCTTATGAAATTGCAAGGACTTGAATTTGTAACAAACAGTTGGAAAAATTTCAATATTCCTTGTAGTAACCAAAATATTTTTGTAGCATATATGAAACATATAATCATGAACTTTCTATGAAACTTCCTTAATATATATATATTTTTTATTTTTATTTGCCCACAAATATGATGTTTTCAAATTTTTACAACTTCTTGTTACAAGTTCCAGTCCTTGCAAATCGATAAAGCAATTTTCACGATTTATACTTATAAGCTGTTATGATACTGCCGAAAAATAGCTTTAAAATGAGCACAAAAACATTACAAAATATTGCGTTTTAGCTCTGACATATTTAAAATAAGTTGAACTTAATTAATCATCAAATAAGAAGTGTATTCAAACTTTTAGCCTATTAGTAAAACATAAAAAATTACATTTTTACTTTTAATTAAAAAAATGATATAATAATTAAAAAAGGAATTTTCAACCAATCTTAATTCAAGCCGGAAATAATCTACAAGGTGAGTACATATAAAATATTACTAAACAACAATATTACTAACAAGCATATATATACACTACCGTCGGAAATTATGAGATCGATTGACGCAATCATTATTAAAAATCACTGCTGGCTTTGAACCACGATAACTCAGCGAAAAAAATTATAGAGCATTTAAAAAAAAACCAGTTGGAAAGCCTACGAATTTCCACTTCTATTAATGCAAAACATTTTTTTATCTGACAAAGAGAATACAGCACGTGATAAGTTTTTTTAAAAAATCTAGATTTTCTAAAATTGAGGTCCTGCCTCAACGAAGGATGCGAGCAGCAGACCGGCCGAGAACCGTGATCGTCGTCTAAAACTCAATTCAGATACCATTGAACATTTTTAATCGTATCTCGGGAACCGATAAAGATTTTTTAGGTTTTTTTAGCTTAAATTTAAGATAAAATTTTGGGCTCTATGTCATATAATTTTCATATTTTTGCCACAATTTTCCTAGGTCACGCTAAATATTGAAGTTGATGTACAAAATTTTAGAAAATCTATCATTTTTTTTAAACTTATCACGTGCTGTATTCTCTTAGGCAGATCAAAAAAAATATATGTTTGACATAATAAGACGTGGAATTTCATGAGGATTTCCAACTGATTTTTTTAAAATGCTCTATCTTTTTTTTTCGCTGAGTTATAGTGGTTCAAAGCCAGCAGTGAAACAAAAACATCATAGTTAAGGAGAATGAAAAGAAAGAGAGGTATAGAGACCTTGCAAGGGAGTTGCGACGATTGTACCCAAAATATTCTGTTAAATTAATTGTCCTTATCATCGGCGCTCTTGGTGGTGCCAAGCTTTCGCTAGTTAATAACCTAAAAAGCATCCCTGCGTGTAAACAATATGCTAAAACTCTTGCGGGGAAAATGCAGAAGGCGGTCGTTCTTGGATCGCTCCGTGTCCTCAAGGTGCACGAGACTTTTGCCGGATCGCCGTATTGATTCCGTCACAGACAGTAACCACCTATCTCATGGTAGTGAGACGTGGTTATGGCTGAAATTTTATCGCGATTTCGCTGGGATCGGGTGCAAATGTTCAGATTAGCATCTGATCCCGGCGTAATCCTGCGGTTGTCATTATGACAAATATTTTAATTATATATATACACATACATTTAATATGTATATATAAGTAAATTTCAAGTAATTTTCTGTAAGTTTTATGTAATTTTCAAGAATTCAATTTTTTAAGGTAGAAACCACATTTCTAGCTTATTCTCTTTTCCATCGTAAGTCAAAGTTTCTATGAAAGTACCGCCATGCGAATTTCTTTAGGACTCTGCACATGAGAGACAGTTTATAGATTTTTAATGCAACATTCTTGACTAAATCAAATGAATTAAAATATCTTATATTTTAAACACTTTCAAATAAGAAACTAAAAAAAAAACTATCTAAAACTTTTCAGAAATTTAGATTACGTATTCAAAATTTTGTTTTAAAAAAAGTAGCGCTAATGTTTCTTTTTGAGAAATGTAATATTAATGGAAACGCGTTACAAATTTGAAGGCAGTAACAGTAACATTAACGTGTTACTTTCGACTGCTAACGTAGAAAACTCTATTTATTAGTTTAGTAATATTATCGATATTCCCGCCCATTTTTAAAACGAACAGAAGAAGAGAAACAGGTTATGCAACCTTCCGAAATTTCATTGGTTGGCATTGGTTGGCTGCACTGCGACCACTGTGACGCTAGGTCTACAGTTTAGACAAAGACAGAGATGAGGCTGTGAAGCAGACGATAAAGATTGTGATTTTTGTTTCCAAAATTGAATTTTGGCTTTAAAATACTAATAATGTCGAAGCTCAAAGTATCTTTAGAATGGAAAAAACGCGTAAGATCAGAATACATGCGTCTGAGGCAAATGAAACGACACAAACGTGCTGATGAAGTGAAAATAGCCTGGAACCAGAATAGAAAGGTTATGACAGGTCAGTAATTCCAGTTTTATTTTTTTATTTACCGATATAAACTACTAAATATTTCAATAAAAAAACGTTGGTATTGCTGTTTCAATGTTTTCTATTACCTTTCAACTCTTTTTGCTTATTTTTGAACAAAATTACTACGGCAATATGCATCAAAATATCAGTTCAGTATTATTTTGGAGTAATAGAGTAAACCAGCGTATGACACTTTTCTGGAGGCCTGTGGCAAATATTTGTCATGATATTTGACTGTCGCCGTGTGGCGGCCCCAGCTATGCAGTTGGTCTACAATTCAAATAATGCACGGCGAAAGTGTTAAAAAAAATGTTTTGCAAATAAAAATAGTTTTCTGATAGTGCTGGGTAAAAGATAATAATCTTTAAGATTTTTTTAATCGTATGAATAAAAAATAATTTGCGAAAATCGTAAAATTCACTGCTTTTAGAGGTAAACAACAAATTATTATTCATGCGCATTTAAATTAGACATATAATTATTTGTGCAATTTTTTAATATCCGAAAAGACAATAGTCTAAATTTTATAATATTTTTTATCATATTATAATACAGGTAAAATTGCAGTTTAGGCTCTTTTCTTAAAAGTAGGGTTGAAAAAAAAGAGACTTCAAAATGCCTAATTTTTGGCCTCCTGATCAATAAAAAGTCAGCAGAAGCAAAGATTTCGAAGCATTTGTTTATAAAAAATGACAGGAGACTTACTTGTTTTCCACATATTTGCTCGATATTGCACGGTTAAGGGAATAAAAGTGATCGATGATGGCGCAAAATAGTTGCAAATTGCCGAGAAAGTAGTAAGAATTTATAGAAATCGCAACTGAAAGTGATAAAAATTGGTAAAATTTAGATCACCCTTGTGAGTGGTCACAGAAATAATGTTGGTCAAACCCCTACTACTTTTCTGGGTCCCATGGGGGGAGGCATGTACATATACATCCAATTCAGTTATTATCGGCGTTTTGAATATATTTTTAACCCATTTCGACTCCATTGGCTATTCTAAGTGCACTTCGCACAATTTTCTCGCACCCTAAGTCACAAATCCCGAATGAAAACACGTAAGTCGAAATTCACTGCTTTTCGCTTTTTTTATAAATAAATTATAAAAAATTACACTTTGCCCTCATTTTTTATTAACTTTTATACCAAAATGAAGCCAATTTTGCAGAAATTTTTTTTCTAAACCCTTGTTTTACAAAAGGGCATAAACTGAAATTTTACTATAATATATACAATATAATATTTTTTTATTTAATAATTTAAATTTATTTCGGTTTTTCAATTATTTTAATAAACATATTATGTGTTGTGAATAACACAAAGTTTACGAGCAAAATATGCTAATGTTAATTATAACTAATTTTGGAAAAGAACTCGGGATGAACTTTTGAAAAAAAAATTTCGGGTTTTCTTTATTTATCAATAACTACTTAGAGTTTAATGTTTTTCTTTTCTCTTTTGGTAAAGTTTGCAATTCTTGTTTAATTTCATTGATTTAATGCTTATTTTATTCTTTAAAAACTTCGCTGCAAATCTCATTGGTACGTTTTTATTTAAAAAATTCTATTCATGAAAACCTATTGTTTACAAAAATAACGATTTTATAATTCCCAAATCAAAGTTTTTTAATAAAAAGGTACCAATGAGGTTTGCAGGGAATCTTTTAAAGATAAAAATAAGCCCTACAGAATTCGGATTATCAAATAGTTGCAAGTTTTACCAAAAGTGAGAGAGAAAAGAATTGAACTCTAAAATCTATTACTGAATAAACAATAAAAATTGTGATTTTTTAAAAAAAAGTCTATCTCGATTTCGTTTCCAAAGTTAGTTATGATTAACAATAAAATATTTTCCTCCATTTTATAAATAAGTTTTAACCAAATTTATTTTTTAGCTTGAAATAACCTATGTTCATATTTAATGTAAAAACAAGTATAATGAAAATTTCCTTTTCGTCTTTAATCTTAAGCTAAATTTCTTGAAACGAGCTATGCCAAAAAGAAATTTTTTTAATGAATTCTTAAAAATTAATTAAGTTGTTTGAAAATGTATAGTTTTAGTCCATTTTTTTAAACTTGAAATTTTTCTGAACTACAATTTAAACAAAATTATGCAAAATAAACATAAAATTCTGCTTAAAGTTTTCAGAAAATAACTAAATTTTCCTAACAATCTAGAGAATATTCTTTGATTCTCTCAAAACCTTTTCAAATTCATAAAAAGCTTCTTTTTACAAATTTGTAAAAAAAAAATGTAATCTTTTAAGGACTTTTAAACGTTTCAAATGTCTTAAAATTTTTCGAATTTGTTTTAAAAAAATTTGAAAGGCAAAAAAACTTTTTGGAAAATTTTGTAGAAATACTTTGAAATCTTTTAGAACATTGTCCTAAACTTAATATTTTAAAATAAACAATCATTAAACATTTTTCTGTGAATTTAAAGAAAATTTTTTCATTCTCTTGGAACCGTTCGTCATTTTAGTTTAGCTGCTTTCTTTATATAAAGACGAATTTGTTCAGAAACTTGAATTTTTAATCCAGAAGAACGAATTTTTTATTTTAACACCGAATTTTTAATAAAAGAGTTAAATTTTCGACCAACAAAGATTACTTTCTAACAAAAAATTGAATTTCTAATAAAATAATTAAATTCTCAACAAAATAGATAAATGTTTAACTCAAATGATGAATCTTCAAAAAGAAACGAACTTTTAACAAAAATGTTCAACTTTCAAACAAGACGTTGATTTTTCAATTTAAAAAAAAAACTAATTCTCAACAAAAAATAGAATAGTTGATATTTCAATGAAACAGAAATTTTGTAGAAATTGTTGATGTAAGTTGTTGGCTTTATATAAAAAGTAGTCGTATGAAGTCCAAAAAATATCAGTTCTCAACGAAAAAATGCAATAGTTGATATACCAATGAAAAAATATTTTAATTTTAAATAAAAAACATATAAATTAAAGCAAAGAATATGAATTTTAACCAAAGAGTGGAAGTTTTAACGAAATAAATTCTTACATTTTCAAGCCATAAAAACGAATTTTTTGTTCAAAACATTTGAATTTTCTACCCGAAAATATGATCTTGCAGCCAAAAAGCTTATTTTCAACTAAATAGTTGAATTTTCTACCAAAATAATAACATTTTCTACCCAAAAAGACAATTTAAATTTTTCAGGCAGAAAGTCGCATTTTCTACAAAACAGTTAAATTTTTAACCAGAAAATATCAATTTTTAACAAAAAAGTTAATTTTCAATTTAAAAACGATCTATTTTCCACAACAACAACAAAAAACTAATTTTAACGAAATAATTGCAGCTAAAAGGTGTAATGTTTTTGAAAACAGTTGACTTTTATACACGAAAACGTGTAATTTCAACCAAACAAGATGATTTTTCAATTAAATAGTAGAATTTTTAACGTACAAAGATAAATTTTCTTTGAACCCAAAGAAAAATATTACAATTTCCAATTCAAACGTCGAATTTTCTCTACAAATCACTGAAATTTTCAACTAAAAACTTTGTTTACTACCAAATGGTTAAAATTTAAACTAAAGGCAAATTTTATCGAAAATTTAAATTTTCAATCCAATAGGAGGATTTTTGAATCAAACAGTTACATTTTCGACCACAAAATTTGACTATTTCACAAAATAATTAATTTTTCTACAAAATATTTGAACTATCAACTAAAATGGTGAATTTTCTACAAAAAAAATAAATTTTTAACAAGCAGTAACAAAAAATTCAACTTTCCACGAAATAGTTCATTTTTTAATTAAGAAGTATTAATTGTTAACGAAAAATATATTATTTGATATTTCAACGAAACAAATATTTTAATTTTGTACAAAAAATAGTCGAAAGTTAAAGCAAAAAAAAACGAATTTTCTACAAAGCAGTTGAATTTTCCACAAAAAACGTCAATTTTAAACTGTAAACGATCAATTTCCAACCAAAAATGGAATATATAATAAAATTTGCAGATAAAAAAATTAATTTTTAACTAGAAAAAAAATTAATTTTTGAACGAAAAGTTAAATCGTCAGCCAAGTAGTAGATTTCTTTACCAAAATAGATGAATCCTGCATCAAAATTATTATAAGCATATTTTTTGACCGAGAATTTTTCAAATTCTTCGAAAAAACCTGTCCAAGTTAAAATTTAAGAGTTTTTAAAATACTAATAATAATTTTTAAACGTACATTTTTTATTTTAAGAATTTTTAAATGCTGTTTTAAAGTCTTGCAATATTAAAAATTAGTAGCGTTTGAAATATACAATTTTGGATTAAAAAAACCTTTTTATTTGATCAAACGTGAATTTAATGATAATGATTTTTAAAATTAAAATGTACATCAAGGAATAATTAGTGAATAATAATTAATTTTATAAGACGATTTGGAATCTGCTCAAAAATTAAAACTTTAAAAATTAAACTATTTCAATTGAGAAGTGTAAGGTAGGTAAACAAATGTACATGGCCGACTGAAACTTTATAAACTATATTTATAATTTGTAAATAACTTCAAAATAGTATAGTTATAATTAGAGGCTTTTATTAAATTTTTTAATATTTTAGCTTAAAATTACTTTCAGGTCAGTTTTTATCACTTCAAATGGAAAATTTTCAGCTTCATAGTTCGAATTTTTTAATTTCATTGATCGTGAAAAATGCTATCGAACCGGGAGTCGGAAGTTTTTGTATGTGATTAAAACGGCCAACCTGATATTTAGATGCTTTGCTTTTAAAATAAAATCACTAATTTTCTTTTTTAAGCATTTAAACCCGCTCCCTCTGATAAGTGACGTAGTTTTTGAAATTCGTCTATTAAGTTCTGTCGTATTTTGCATTAAATAAAAATAATAAACTTAACAGAATTACTGGAAGCTGAAAACAAATATTGGATAGATGGGAAAGCGATGTGGTTTGCAATGCAGGAAGTCCCACCACATGTTTCATGCATGAAAAAAGCTGAGGTGACGAGTGCTGATGGAGAATCTCAAACATGTCCAATTAAAGTTGTAAATTCAGTTGCACCCGTACCGATGATGTATACGTGGGCAGGAATATCGCAAAACTTCATGGTTGAAGACGAGACCGTTCTCCACAATATTCCCTACATGGGAGACGAAATTCTTGATCAAGACGGAACATTCATTGAGGAATTGATTAAAAATTATGATGGCAAGGTGAAAAACAACCTTCTACTTGGAGGCCGTACTTAAATTACCTGAAGGGATTATAGGACCTCTCTAAGACCCACCTCCCCCCATAAAAAACGCCCTCTTACTGTACATAATTTTTAGTTTCCAGAAATGTGTTCCTAGTTATTGCTAGCAGAATTAAGTAGGGTTTCCGAGAACTTAATTTTGAAAAAGTTCGTTGATTTTTTATTGACTAATTTCTTATTTTCCTTGATCATTAATATAAAAAAAAGAATTTTAAAGGCAAACGAGACGAATTCTCAACAAATAAAGATGTATAGCTTAAGAATGGAATAAAAGTTTATTTAAATGGTTTAACCTTCAAGCCAAAAGATGCATTTTCCCTACAAAAATTGAGTTTTTAAACCAAAATATGACTTCAGCAAAAGATTAATTTTCCACAAAACTGACGTATTTTTACCCAATAAAAATTGAATTTCAAACCAAGAAAATGATTTTTTCACAATAAAAGGAGAATTTTCAAATTAAAAAAATCAATCTTAATAAAAGGGAAAAGTTACATTTTTAGTTAAAAAATTGTTTTAAAAAAAGTATTTTTTGGGACTAAACAGTTTTAACAAAATTCAACCATACATAAGCCTTCAATGAAAAAAGTACATTTTTAACCATTTAGTTTAACTTTTACCAAATATTTAAATTATCAATTAAAAAAGATTATTTTTTAACAAAATACTTGAATTTTGAACCAAAAAGAGATGAATTTGTAACGAAGTTATTCGACCAAATCTTTGAAACAAAATAGTTGAATACTCAAACAAAGAATAATTATTGTTAACCGGATAGTTGCATTTTCATTTTAAAAAATTATAGTACTACTAAAAAAGTTGAATTTTTAAATAAAAAGGATAAATTTAAAAAAAAAGACTTGAATTTTCTGTTAAAAATATGTCAGTACACTTTTCAATCAAAAAATGAATTTTTTAAACGAGAAATAAGTTTTTACGAAAACAATTGAATTTTAAATAAAAAAATACAAACTTTTAACCAGAAAGGATGGCCTCTTAACAAAATTATTAAATTCTCTGCCAAATATTTGCATTTTATCCAAAAAGATGAAATTTGTCTTAGAACAGAAGAATTTTTATTTTTAAAAAATGTGTTCAATAGTTTAATTTGCCTCCAAAAAAGATTTCAGTTAACTTTTTAATATCAAAGTATGAATTTTACAACAACAAAAATAAGTTTCTACGAAAAAAAAAGGATTTTCATTGAAAACGACGAATTTTTTCAGCAAAGGAGGATGAATTTTTAACAAAATAGGTGAATTCTCCATCAAATAGTTGCATTTTTATCCAAGAAAGATGAAATTTCTACTAAAAAAATGAATTTTAATTTTAAAAAACGGCCATTTGGTTAGGTTGAACTTTTACCCAGAAAGGTTTCAGTTCATTTTTCAACGCCAAAATATAAATTTGAAACAAAAAGTCAATTTTCTATGAAATAGTTAAATTTTAAACAAAACAGTAGAATTTTCAACCAAGGCTATGAATTTTTAACCGAAGAGTTTAATTTTTACTCAAACAGATGCATTTTTATCAAAAAAATATATAATTTCTCTTAAAATAGATAAATTTTTCATTAAAAAAAAATGTTGAATTGAATTTTCATCCAGAAAAGATTTAATTTCTATTTTAAACACCAAAATATTGAATTTTAGAAAAGGTAAATTTACTACGAAATACTTAAATTTCTAACCAAACAGTTGCATTTTTGTACCGAAAAAGTGAACATTCTACTAAAACGGTGAATGTTTAAAACAAAAAGACAAGTTGAATTTTCATTTAAAAAGACTTTAATTGACTTTTCAACACAAAAATAGGAATTTTAAACAAATAGTAAATTTTTTAGAAAATAGTTTAATTTTCAACAAAACAGTTACCTTTCCTTCAAGAAAGATGCAATATTTATACTAAAAAATATTAACTTTAAATCAAAAAGACAAATTTTTAGAAAAATGGTTTTCGTCCAAGAGTTTGTAACAAAATAGTTGACTTTTCAACCAAAAATAATGTTTTTTTTTTAAATGGTTAAATTTTTAATCAGATAATAAAATTGATACCTACAAAGTCAATTTTCAGAAGAAAGTTTTTACGAATTTGCAAAAATTCCATACATGAATAAAGAACCCCCTACCGCAAAAATCGTAACAAATTGTTTCACCCCCCCCCACCCCCACCCCCTTAGAGCTGTTACATCATTTAAGTACGGTCCCTTACACAAATAAACTGTTAAAGTTGTTTGAATTATTTACCTAATAAGATTGAATAGGCATTTACTCGTAGAATATTTTTTTCAGGTTCATGGCGACAAAGAATCTGGCTTTATGGATGATGCAATTTTCGTAGATTTGGTAAATGCTCTCGCCAACGGTGAGAAGGAAGAAAAAGAGAAGGAGAAAGATCCGCCGAAAAAAACAAAAGAGTCTGCGAAAGAGAAAGAGATTAAAAATGAAGATAAAGGCAGAAAGGAGGATCTGCCGAACAAAAATGATGAAAATGGTCCTTTTCCGTCCATGCAAATATTTAACGTAGGTTTCATCATCATTTTATCATTGAAATAATAGTAGACATTACATTTTTCTCCTATTCTCCTCTTTTTTCCCCCTTTTTAATAATAGTTTCCATTTTTCTCAATTTTCCACTTAGATGCCAACTGAATAGAACCCAATAAGAAAGTCCAACTATTTTTTGTTAAAGTCTGCTATTATATTTTCAGTAAAAAAGTCGCGTTTTTGTTGAAAACTCATCTTTTTTATTCAAAAATGACTTTTCTTATTGAAAATTCGAATTATCTATTTAAGAAAGTCGGCTTAAACTTAAAAATGTAGCTATTTTTGGTTGAAGTTTGATTTTTTTTTTTAAATTCGACCAATTGGTTAAAAATTCATCTGTATAGCTGGAAACTCCAATTATATGTTTGAAAAATAAATCAATTTTTTTTTAGTTGAATTTATTGTTGAAAATTCGCCTTTTGGGTTTAAAAGTCCTTTTTTTGTTTGTAAATATTTAAGGATTTGTTGAAAATATCACCTATTACACTTTTTATTTAGAATTCATTTTCTTAGGTTCGAAAATCAACTATTTTCTTAGAAAATTAATTATTTTATTTCAAATTCATCTATTCAGTCGAAAATTAAACTATTTTGTTGAAAAAAGTTTTTTGTTGGTTTTAATATCAAAGGCTCTTTTGTTTGAGAATGTTTTGTTCGGGATGAAAATTCTACTGTTTTCTAAAATATTTGACTTTAGTTTGAAGGCTTAACTGTTTTGTTGTCAATACAACTATCCGGTGAAAGTTTTTATTTAATTTGTTGAAAACTCAAATATTTCCTTGAAGACCTCTTTTTTGGTTGAAGATTAACTTTTTGTTGAAAATTCAAATTACCTTTACAAAAAAGTCGTCTTTATCTTCAAAGTTAAACTTTTTTATATAAATTTAATCCTTTTGTTTATAAATTCGGTCATTTGGTTGAAAAATCATGTTTGTAGCTGGAAAATGGGTTAACAAGAGCTACATGATTTTGTTCCAAAAATTGGTCTAATTTACTTTTTAAAACTACGATCTTCTTTTGTTTATATGTTTATTGCAAGTTTATCTCTTTGGTTGAAAATTAGTTTTTGTAGTTGTTGAAAATTAATTTTTACTTCTAAAAGCTTATATTTTCCTATTTTTATTCAATTTATCTTTTCGATTGAAAATTTTTCGTTTTGATTGTAATAGTTATCTTTTTGGTAAAAATTTCAGCTTTTTCTGATGTTAACATCAAATATTACCTTTTTGATTAAGAATTAACTTTTTTAGGTTCGTAATTTTACTTTTTTGTTTAAGAAATTTAATAACTTTTTAACAAATTTATGTCTTTAGTTTAAAATTGAACTATGTTATTGAAAATTAGTTTTTTTAAAATATGAACTACTACTTTTTTGTTGAGAATTTAAGTTTTCGGCTGAAAAAAAAATTTTTTGGTTGAAAATTCAAATATTTCGTTAAAATGTTATATTCTTTGGTTGAAAATCAACTTTTGTTGGAAAGTCAGATAATCTTTTAAAGTCGTCTTTAGCTTGAAAATTCAACTGCTTTCTTTAAAATACAACTTTTTTGGCTGAAGTTTAATCTTTTTTGTTTTTAAAAATTCGATAATTTGGTTTAAAATTCATCTTTTTAGATTGAAAAATTCAACTCTACAGTTAAAAAGTGAAAGGCCTACTACTATATGGTTATAAATGAAACTTTGGATGAAAATTTCTTTTTTTAAATTCACGTATTTGGTTTAAAATGATCTTTTTTTGTTAAAAATTGATTTTGTTTGTTGAAGATCCATAATTTTGGTTAAAAATTCAACTTTTTCTGAAAATTGATTTACTTTAGATAAAAATTAATCTATTTAGTTTAAAAGTTACCATTTCGGTCAAAAATTTAATTGTTTTTTTTAATATTCGTCTCTTTGGATATAAATAGTCGTCCTTTTAAATTAAAAAATGAACTGTCTTTATTTTGTTTGTTAAAAGTTCTTTTTTTGGATGATTCATCATTTTAGTTCAGCATTCAACTTTTTTGTTGAAAATATAATTATCGTGTTATAAATTCAACTATTTTGTTCAGAAATCCTCTTTTTCGGTATAAATTTTAACTTTTTAATTGAACATTCCTCTTTATGGCTAGAAAATTCGTTCTTTTGAATTGAAAATTCAATTGTCTTCTGCAAAATTCGCCTTCTTGGCTTGACAATTCAACTAGTTTGTTGAAATTAGAACTTTTTCGTCGAACATTCATCATTTTAGTTGAAAATTTAATTAATTTGTGGATAAATGCGCGATTTTAATTAAAAAATCAACTTTTTTGTTGAAATTTCCTATTTTTCTCGAAAATTTAACCATTTGTGTTAATAATGCATTTTTTAGATAGAAAATTCGTTCTTTTGGCTTCAAAATTCAACTATTTGGTTAAAAATGCAAATGTTTTCGGTTGAATCTTTATTGTCCAAGAATCCTGACAGTTTGGTTGAAAATTTGTCTTAAGGGGTAAAACTCCAACTATGTTGTTCAAAAGTGATCTGTTTTGTTGAAAATTAATTAATTGGTGGAAGACTGTTTTTTAAAAAAAAAATCATATTTTCGGATCGATATTTCCTCCCACTGGATTGAGAATTCACATTTTTTTGGTAGAAAAGTTCTTGGTTGAAAAATGCAACTGTTTGTGGTTGACTACTATTTTTTGTTTTTGAATTCAACTTTTTGGTTAAGAATTCAGTTTTCTAGGTTCAAAATTCAATTATTTATTTAAGCATTTAACTATGTTGTAAACTTTCGCACATGTTTAAATAAATATTTGGTTGTAAATGCAACTTTTGGGTCTCAAATTAATTTGTTTCTTTGTTGTATATTCGACTCTGATATTTTTCTAAAAATTTGACTTTTTTGTTGAAAATTCAATATATTTTTATTTGAAATCTTAGAAACTTGAAGCGTTTCATATTGAATTTAAGACAGTATCTATATTAATTTTATTTCGAAGAACTCATTTCCCTGTTGTCATGAAAAATCATCCTATTTCCCCTCTTTTCAAGGCTTTGTGGGCCACAGGACTTTATATATAATTTAAGAAACCAAAATATTTTTATCACAGGCAATTTCGAGTATGTTTCCTGATAAGGGAAAACCAGAAGAGCTCAAAGAAAAGTATATAGAACTAACCGAGAGATCAGATCCGAATGCTTTGCCACCAGAATGTACTCCAAACATCGATGGCCCAAATGCAAAAAGTGTTCCTCGAGAACAAGTTATGCATTCTTTTCATACACTTTTCTGTCGTCGATGCTTCAAATATGACTGTTTCTTACACCGTGAGTATTTTTCTTAATAATTCTACTTTTGGGAAATCTAACTCTGGTTGCAAAGATATAACAGGGCGTCTACCCTACCTGAAAAACATAGAAAACCTGGAATTTTCAATTGCAATCTAAATTTTAATAACAACGATTCTTTATTTGTAAAAGCTGTATATCACTGCATTTAACAATTTTGTTAAAAATTCTTTTTAACTTTGTTTAAATTAATTTTTTTTTATTTTATCTATTCTATTTTTTGTTGAAAATTGATCGTTTTCAGTTGAAAAGACAATTTTCTGGATTAAAATTCATGTATTTTGTTGAAAACTGATTCTCTAATGGTATAAAATTAATCTTATTGTTTTAGCAATCATCTTTTTGCTTGAAAATTCAACAGTTTTTTGTCAATTTTTTCTTTCTTTTGTCCGAAAAAACCTTTCTTAATTAAAAATGCAACTTATGGTGTAAATTCGTATTTTTTATTGAATTGAACTGTTTTTGAATAAAAATTAATAATTTTTTTAATTGTTCTATTAACTACTACATTTTTCGTTAAGATTGCAACTTTTTTAGAATACACATTTAAATACTTAATTGAAAGTTAAACTCTGTTATTAAAAATTAATTTTTTGGTTGAAAATTCATCTTTCTGATTGAAATTTCATTTTTTCTTTGGCTGAAAATTAACTTTTATTACTGAAAATTTAACTATTCCAATTGAAACCTCGACTATTTCGTTGCAATTTTTTTATGTATGAACTTTTTTATTGAAAATTAAGCTATTAAAATTTAATATTCGATCATTTGAGTTAAAAAAATAATATGTATAGTTGAATATACGTTTTTAAATAAAATTTTAACTATTCAACTTTTTGGTTTAATAGTGATATATTTTAATTGAAATTGCGTTTTTTTTATCGAAATTAATCTTCTTACTAAGAAATTAAATAATTCTAGATCAAGATTAATAATTTCACTTTTAATTTCATTACTCTTTTTGAAAATGTAACTTTTTTTTTATTTTGTTATTTTTAAACTGAAAACTCTTTGGTTAAAAAAGTATCTTTTTTAATTGAAAATTCGCCTTTTTTGGTAAAGAATTATCTTCTTTATTTAGTTAAAACTTTGTCACTTTATTTGAAAATGCAGCTTGTTTTAAGAATTTGTTATTTTTAAACTGAAAACTCTAACTTTGGGTGAAAAAGTATCTTTTTTTAGTTGAAAGTTCGTCTTTTTTGGTAGAAAGTAATTTTTTAGGTTGAAACTTTATCATTTTGGTTTAAGATTCAACAATTCCAGTTGAAGAGTTATCATTTTAGTTGAAAAATCATCCTTTCTGCTTTAGATTCAACAATTCCAGATGAAGATTTATCATTTTAGCTGAAAATGTAACGTAATGTAACATAAAATGTAATGTAATGTAATGTAATGTTCCAATTGAATATTTGATCATTTTATTTAAAAATTTATCTTTTTGGATGAACATGAACGTTTTTAACTGAAAATTAAACTTCAATTTTTATTTAAAAATGTATCTTTTTTGGTTAAAAATTCATATATTTTATTGAAAATTCATCTTTTTGATTGAAAATTTAAGTATTCCAATTAAATATTCATTATTGTAGCTGAAAATGAATGTTTTTAGCTGAAAGTTTAATTTTTTGGTCAAAAATTCATATTTTTGTTTGAAAATAAATCTATTCAAGTTAAATATATTTGAAAAATTTCAACTGAAAATATAACTATTTCATTTTTTGTTGAAAATTGACATTTTTTACTTCTAATTTCAACTATTTAGTTAAAATTGGATTTTTTTTAGTTGAAAATTGATTTATTTAGTTAGGATTTCATATATTTTGTTGGAAAATCGTCTTTTTTATTGAAAATTAAATTTTTTGGTTGAAAATGCAACTATTTTACTTGAAAAGTTAGGAATTCGAAGCGATTTAATTTAAATCTATTATGGAAGAACTATGAAAAATGATACCTGGAAAAACCTGATATATCTGGGGAAAAAATCTGGAATTGTAAGGGAATTTTTTTCCAGGATTTGAGTAGACACCCTGTATAAAGCATACGTGATCAATTATGCAACATCTGTACAATCTGAGTTAATCAAGATTTGAAAAGTAATTAATTAGAATTTGTGTGATCCTTCAATTAATGTGGCATCCAAGGGAACTCTCAAGGTAAAAATTTGCATTTTGTCGAGCGCTTTTTTCGCCTAGTACAAAAAGATCGTGAGGGACTCATCCGAAATCATTCATCGCCGATTGCTGTATTCATTGAAGTGCAGCAGTCAGGGCCTAAAAGCATTCCAGATTTTATATAGTTTTTAGAAATACCAAATATACATTTCTAAGCTCTGCAGTCGGAAATTCTAGGCCCTGTTGCAACCATACAAATAGAAATATTCTCTTTTTTCTATTATTATCTGAAAATTTCTCTGGTTATTTTTAGGCCTCCAAGCTTCTCATCCGGGGCCCAATTTACATAAGCGCAAGGGACCTGAGTTAAAACCGTTCTCTGAACCTTGTGGACCCGATTGTTACATGCATTTGGTATGTTTCAGGATTTCTTTTTTAATTTTGTATGCCAACTATCGTTTTTTTTTGTTTAATGAAGGAATAATGTAATAAATTTGGAATTTTAGGATGGAATGAAGGAAAAACTTGCAGCACAAGCAGCCGATGTAAAAGACGAAGACGGAGAAGAAAAAAGAGGCGCACCGAGGAAAGTAAAGAAGCAAACGAGTGTCGATTCGGGAAATGAAGCGAGTAGTGAAGACAGTAATGACAGTAACAAATATAGTCAAGGAGGCAGTTGTCAAGGTTATTATTATTCTATTTTATCCTACGAATATTATATGAAAATAAATATAAAAGTTTTTTTTATCAATATTCATATCTTTTATACAATTGAAACAATATATAATATTCAAATATTTAGGTGATATTTTTTAAGTTTCTTTAATTATTATGTATTGAAATAACTTATACTATGGTTATGCTGTCTATTATTATTTAGTGAGCAATGAGTCGTTAAAAATTCATGAGAACATAAAGTTAATATAATACTTGAAAATGGAATATTGCCCGATTAAAATGTTCAAAAATAGAGAATTTAAAATTTAAAGGGCGAAAATTATGTTTTATCTCATCAAATTAATTCAAAATTTCATTCTTCAAAAGTGAAATTTTAAAAATGTTGATGAACTTAAATTCAAATCGATGGATATTTGACCATTTATATTGGAAAATTAAATTGAATATTTTAAAATAAAAGAATTTGAAATTCTAAAAATCCAGATTTGTATTAAATTATGAAAATTATGATATAGCATAGAAATTTATTAGACACATTTTTAGAAAATTGAAATAAATTCACCTTTAGTCTGACCATTCAAAATGAATAAAATTTTCAGTTTGAATTCTTCAAAATTGAATTAGTCTAAAGCAACATTCGAAATCAAAAGTATTTTTAAATGGGAAATGCATTCAAACTTTTTTGTACATAAACTCTTCAAAATTTCTATTATTTTCAGTACATCTAATCGTTCAGAAATTAACATTTTTTAAAATGTCCATTATACTTTTCGGAATTCAACCAGTTCAATTTTAATTGCAAAACTTAAACCTATAATAGGGAAAATTAAGAATTTAACGCTTACCATGAAAGTTCAGAACGCTGGAGTTCAAATCATTAAAAAATGAAAAAATTATACAATTTTTCAACCGAATTTTTTTTAAACTGAGCTTGAAATGTCCAACTTTTTGCAACATTTTTCGAATAACAAATTTCCTATTTGAAATTACTTTGTATTTTAAACGTTTCTTTAATATAAATGTTCTTTTTTAAACATCCCTGGCTGATAAAATTTCCTGATTATGTCCTGATTGACCTAGAGATCAGGGAAAAGTCAGGACATTTTATTGGTCAGTGATTTGTAAAAAGTCTTACAAAAGTCAGGGATTTAAATAACTGTAAAGGATAATAAATGTGCAAGTTTTAAAGATTAAGATGCTGATTTTCAGATATTAATGGTCAGAAAATATGAAAAATTGGTCAGGTAAAAATTAGGGAATTTTGAAAATGAAGTTTTGGGACCACCCTAATATAATAATCTTGTTACTAATTTATTTCTCATGTATTTAATTTTTTTTACCCACTCCTGACGATTATATGTTTTGTTAACAATGTTATTATTTGGTTAAATAATCAACAATTTTGTTAAAAAGTCATCCTTTTTAGAAAATTCGTCTTTTTGGGGTTAAAAATTCACCTATTTTTGTAGAAAATTTACCTGAATTTAATTTAGTTTTATTTATTTGGGGTTGAAAATTCAACAATTCGGTAGAAAATTTAACTGAATTTAAGTGTAATTCGTTTTAGTAGAAATTTCATCTTGATTTGATAAATATGTAAATTTTTAGTTGAAAATTGAACTATTTGATTGAAGGTTGAACCACTTTGTTGAAAAATCATTTTTTTTTTAATTCATAACTTTAGTTGAACATTCGCGTTCTTGCTTCGTTTCAAATAAATTTTTTTAACTGAAAATGTAAGGTTTTCATTCATGTTTCAGATTCGTCTGGCTTAGTTGCAAATTAATCTTTTTGGGTAGAAAACTAATACTCTTAGTTTCAATAATCCCCTTTTTTATTTAAAAAGTTAACTTTTTTGTTGAAAATTAATCTTTTCCGAAATGTTAAGGATTGAGAGATGAGTTTCAATAAAATAAATTTTAAGTTAAAAATTGCTTTTTGGCACCGTAAAGGCATAAGAACGAATCTAGGATTCAAAATTCATATTACATTTTTAGCTGAGAATTCATCTTTTTGTACAAAAATTCCACTTTTCGGGTTGAAAATACAAATATATTTTTAAAATATTTATTTTTCGCCTGAAAATTGTATTTTTTGGTTGAAAACGCAACTTTTTCTGATTAAACTCTAATTTTTTTAATCCAAAATTCGGCCATTTGGTTTAAAGTCATCTCTGTAGGTACAAAATTCTTCTTTGCAAGTACAAATCCAAGTGTTTGGTTAAAAATGCAACTATGTTGTTTAAAATTAAATTTTTTAGTAGAAAATTTAAGTATATTGTTAAAATTGGAAGTATTTTGTTAAACATCCAAGTACTTCCTTGAAAATGTTACTGGTTTTATTCGCAGTTAATTAATTTTTGTTTAAAATTTCCATTAGTTGGTTAAAAATTTATCTTTGGAGATTGAATATTCAACAATTTTATAGAAAATTTTACTATTTTGTTGAACATTAAACTCTTTTTGTTAAAAAGTCATGTTTTTTGGTGGACAATGCAACTTTTTTGTTTAAAGTTCGACTTTTTGGATTAAAAATTTATCTTTCATGGTGAAAAACTAATATTCTCTGATTGAAAATGATTAAATTTTTTAATTTTAATCTCAAATTGTTTTATTCCGTTTTGAACTGTCTTCTACAAAAAAGTCTTTTTGGTTGTAAATGCAACTATTTGGTTAAATTTGTTTTCTTTTGTTGATAATTCAACGACTTAGTTGAAAATATTACTATATTGTTGATAATTAAATTCTTTTGGTCAAAAATTGAACTGGTTTGTTAGAATATTCTACCATTTGGTTGAAATCTCTCGATTTCGTTTAGCAAATATTCTATGTTTAAAATGTTACAAGACTAAAATGCTGGTCTTTGAACATTAATTGTCACGGAAAAGGAAAAATGCAGGGAAATTTGAAAAAGAAGTTTTACGGCCACCCTGGTAAAATTCCATTAGTCATGACTTTATCTACTTTTTTCAGACTTTTCACAAAACGTGAATGAGGATTCAAAATCGGAAGATGCGCAAAATCAGTCACAACCAGAAAATCAAACGCCCTTTTCTCTCTTAAAAATAAAGTCCAAAGCGGTAGCTGAGACCAAATTTTCCTGGACTGGATCAGAACAAAGTGTCTTTCGAGCTTTACATAAAGCTTTCCCTGGAAATCCATGTGCTTTAGCTCAAATTATGTTGACCAAAACATGTCAAGAAGTTTACAAATTCGCTCAAAAGGATTCATCCGATATTCCAGCTGTTGAGAGTTTAAAGGATATGACTCCTCCGAGAAAGAAGAAGAAGAAGCATCGTCTCTGGTCTGTGCACTGCAGGAAGATACAACTCAAGAAGGATTCTGGTAAAATTAGAAAGATGCATTTGAAAAAAAAATGAAAAAAATACATTCTTTTAACAATTTATTAAAATTTAAATTCATTAATTTCCTTTCAGGAGCGAATCACGTACACAACTACTCCCCCTGCGACCATCCAAATCGACCTTGCGACAATTCATGCCCTTGTATCCAAGCCCAAAATTTCTGCGAGAAGTTTTGTCAGTGCAGCAGTGAGTGCCAAAATCGATTTCCTGGATGCAGGTGTAAAGCTCAATGTAACACCAAACAGTGTCCTTGTTACTTGGCTGTGCGGGAATGCGATCCTGACTTGTGTCAAACTTGTGGCGCAGATCAGTATCGTATTGCAAAAATATCCTGTAAAAATGTCAGCGTTCAGCGCGGACTCAGTAAGTGTTTTTTTTTTTAATTTAAGAAATTTAAATTATATTAAAATCAATTTTAAAATCCTATTTAACGTCCAATAATCAAGTTAATGTACATAACTCCTGAAAATAAAACTAAAAATCCAACGACGAAATTTGGACAACCATCATAACATTTTTTTAAATTCTAATTTGAAAAATGATCCTGTTTAAAAAGAAACTTGCCAAAAAAAATAAAAGAGGATAGACACTTGTTTATCATGTATGTATGCAAAGTTTCGTTTTTGTTTCTACCTGCTCAGATTTTTCTTACCTTGAAAAGGGTACTGCATGAGTACCGAAACTCTTTTTTTTTATTTCGATTTGATCATAATAAAAATAAAAAAGGCGAAAGAAATAAAAAAAGGGAAGGAAGGGGATTTGGTTTCCTTCTCATTTTTCTTTCTTGTTTTTTCTATTTTTCCTACATGATTTTTCTGTTTTAGGAAAATTGTTTTTTTTTAAAAGGATTTTTTTTGTCAAATTACAATAGGAACCTTGTATGGTGGTTGTCGAAATTTGGTAATTGGATTCTTCGTCTTATTTTCAGTAATTCTATGCATTAAGTATTTTTTAACAGTGTATAGCTGTAGCGTGTTACTTTGATAGTTTGCTAAACTTTTTTTTAGTTTGTATTATAAAATTTGATCAAAATTTTGTTGTTGTAAAATTAGCTCTTAAAGTACTGGACTTATACTGATTTAAATCGAAATTCTTATCATAATTTTCACCAATCTCATGAAAATATCTTTTATTCAAAGAAATATTTATTATTTAAATGCATGGACTTAATTATTTATTATGAATTTATTTAGTGATTCAGTGATAATGAATAATATATTTATGAATATCTTTTAAATATCAGTCAACAAATTTTCAACAAAATAGTTGAATTCCTTAATAAAATGGATTACTTTTCAACCGAAGTGCAGCAATTTTAAACTAAGATTTTAATTTTGTACTGAAAAATACGATTGCTGAATCCTCAACCATAATAGGTGGATTTTAAACCCACAATTTACATTTTTAACAAACAATTAATAATCAACAAAATTCATAAATTTTAAACGAAAAAGTTATATTTTGAACTGAAGAACATATAAAAAGTTAATTTGCAAACAAACATATTGTACAAAATAGTTGAATTTTTAACATTAATAAATGGATTTTCAACAAGAACGTTTATTTTTAACCAAATAAACGAATTTTCTACAAAAAAATTAATTTTTTCTTCGAAAAAGTTAATTTTCAACCAATTTATTGTTTTTTCTACCAAATTATTGAATTTTTAAGCTAAACAGATTATTTTTTACTAAACAATTGAATTTTTAACCAAAAAAATATTAATTTTCTACAAAAAATACGAGTTTCCTAGAAAACCGTTGAATTTTTAACATGGATATGTGAGTTTTCAACGAAAAGGTTAATTGTCAATCCAATAGATGAGTTTTGTACAAAAAAATGCATTTTCGCCCCCCTCTCCCCCAAATTATGAAATTTCAACTAAGTAAGACTTATTACTTAAAAAGAAGAATCGACACAAAAGTTAATTTGTAAATAAGTATATTGGATTTTCTACCGAATTATTGAAGTTATGAACTAAAAAGACGATTTTTCTACGAAACCCTTAATTTTTCAAACCGAAGATATGATATTTCAACAAAAAAGTTTATTTTCATTCAAATAGGTGTGTTTTTTTTTACAAAAAAATGTACATTTTCAACCAAAAGATTAGATATCTACGAAAAAAGATCAATTTGTTAAAACAAAACCATGAATTTTTGATTTTTTTTTGACAAAAAAGTTCATTTTCAACACAAAATTTAATATGCAACCAATTAGTTGAATTTTTAAGCTAGAACTAAAAAGTTAAATTTTCTACCAAGCTGTTAAAATTTCAAGCCAAAAAGAAATACATAAATTTTACGAAATAGTTGAATTTTAACATAATTAGATAAATTTTCAACGAAGTAGTTGAATTTTCTACCGAATTGTTAAATTTTAAGCTAAGACCAATTATTTACAAAACAGTTGAGTTTACAAACCTAAAAATATAAATTTTTAGTAAATAAGGTAATTTTCAACTAGTCAATTCATTTTTCTATCAACTTCTTAAATTTTCAAGCAAAAAGTACGAATTTTCCACAAAAAGGGTTAATTTTCAACAAAAGTTAATTTTCAACTACATAGTTGAATTTTCTACCAAATTGGTAAAATTTCAAGCTAAATTGACATATTTTCTACAAAATAGTTGAATTTTTAACATGAATACATGAATTTCCAACAAAAAAGTTAATTTTTATCCAAACGGATGTGTTTCCTAAATCTAATACCTTCTCTGATAAGAATGTAAAAAATTGAATTTTTAACCAAAAAAAGATTATATTTCTAAGAAAAAAAAGTATTCAATTTTCAACTAAGAAAGGTTATTCAGTCAAGAAGAAAAAAATTCAACTAAATTATTGCATTTTTTAACAAAAAAGTTCATTTCCAACGAAAATGTACTTTGTAAAAAAAAAATATGAATTTCAATAAAAATGCAAATTGTTAACGAATTATTCGAATTTTGTACCAAATTCTTGAATTTTCGAACTAAAAAGTTAAGCTTACTACAAAAGAGATTAATTTGTAACCCGAATATATGAATTTTCAACAACAAAATACTTTAATCTTCAACCCAAACAGATAAATTTTTTACCAAACAGTCGTATGTATAAACAAAAAAAGATTAAATTTCTACTATTTTTAAACAAAAATAGCGAATTTTGAACAAAAGAGTCGAATTTTAAACCTAAAAATATGAACTTGCAACCAAATAGTTCAGTTTTCTAACAAACTGTTGAAATTTCAAGCAAAAAATTGTAATTTTCTAAGATCTGTTGAACCTGAAAAAATCTAGAAATACCTTCAAAGAATTGAGATTGGCAGGGAATTTTCTCCCAGCCCTGGGCTGAAAACGTAACGTTCTTAAATTCATATTATTTTAAAATAAAGTAAGTTACTATCGCTGATTATAATTTCTTTTTTATTTTCAGATAAGCATTTACTTATGGCTCCGTCCGACGTTGCGGGCTGGGGAATTTTCCTCAAAGAGTCTGCAGCTAAAAACGAATTCATCTCGGAATATTGCGGGGAAATTATAAGCCAAGATGAAGCCGATAGACGAGGAAAAGTATACGACAAATATATGTGCAGCTTCTTATTTAATTTAAATAATGGTAAGTTACGTTTGTATGAACTATTTCCACTTTTTTAATGAATTTACTTCTGTATTAGTTTTAATTAAAATAATTAAATTGTTTACAGACTTCGTTGTTGATGCCACTAGAAAGGGAAATAAAATAAGATTCGCAAATCATTCCATAAATCCCAATTGTTATGCCAAAGTTATGATGGTTAATGGCGATCACCGAATCGGAATTTTTGCGAAAAGAGCAATTCAACCTGGTGAAGAGTTGTTCTTCGACTACAGGTAAATATCGCTATTAGAATAAAATAATTAAAAGTGATAATTGGACCGAGAGATTAATAAATTGCCGGTTTAAGATCAAATTGAGAATAGATTTAAGAATAATTTTCAGGGAATTTGTATATAACCTGGAAAAACCTAGAAATGGCTGGGAATGTTTTTTTTTAATTCAGAGAATTTTCTCGAGAGTGTGCTTAACTTCTTTTCTGCAAATTACAATATAAAATTAAATCAGAATGATTCTTCATATGTAAAAGTAGATTTGGATTATTGCATTTAACTATTTTGTTGAAAACTCATCTTTTCTTTTATTTTAAATTAATTTTTTTAATTGAAAATTTAACTCTTAATTTTTTTCATCTGCTTAGATTAAAATACATTGTTTTGCTTGAAAACCGAAAAGTTTGTTTACCATATTTTTCCTCTCTTGACTTAACAAATTTTTAGTTGAAAATTTAACTCATGTTGAAAAGTCGTATTTCTTTTTCTTGATTGGAAGTTAAACTCTTATTAAATATTTTTTTTTCTGGTTGGAGATTCAAAATTTGAATTGAAAATTCATCTCATTGGTTGAAAAATGAACCATTATGTTGAAAAATCGTTTTTTGTTTGTTTTTTTTTTTTTGGCTAAAAATTAATTTTTTATTGAACATTCAAATATTTTAGTTCACCATATTAGTTGATAATTCGTTTGAAAATTCAACTACTCTGGTTAAAGATTCATAATTTTTCATAAAAATTTATCAATTTGTTTGAAAATTTACCAACTTTTCCACTTTTTTTTTGTTTTACAAATTAGTTTTATTTCGATCATTTTAGTCGATCGTTTTAGTTGAAAATTGATCTTTTTCTTTAAAAATTAATTTTCTTAAATAGAAAATTGAACTATTCCATTTTTCTTTGACATTGTATATTTTCTAGTTAAAAATCCGTGCATTTAATTGAAAATTCGTCTTTTTCGGTGGACTTATTCTATTTGGTTGAACATTCAACTATTCCAGTTGAAGAATCATCATTTAAATTTTAAAAATCGTCAGTTTTTTTGGTTGAACGCTAATTTTTCAACTGATAATATAACTATTTCATTTTTGGTCGAGAATTGATCGTTTTTACTTAAAACTTCAACTATTTAGTTGAAAAAGTATCGGTTTTTGTTGCAAATTCAACTATATTGTTAAAAATGTATGCGTCTTGTTAAAAAATTCTTTTTTGGCAGAAAATTCATCTCCTTTATTTAAAAAATCATTACTTCAGTTTAAGATTCATTATTTTAGTTGCAAATGCATCTGTTTGATGGATCATTAATTTACTTAACTGCAAATTCACTTATTTCCTTTTTGGTTAATGATTTATCTTTTTTAGTTGAAAATTTATCTTCTTTATTTAAAAAATCATTACTTTAGTTGGAGATTCATTATTTTAGTTGCAAATGCATCTGTTTGGTGAATCATTAATTTATTTAACTGCAAATTCACTAATTTCCTTTTTGGTTAATGATTTATCTTTTTTAGTTGAAAATTCATCTATTTTGTTGAAAATTGGTACTTTTTGTAAAAATTAAATATCTTAAAATTAATTCGTAAAATGAACCTAATTAAAATTCGTATTTTGTGACACAAATTAATCTTGTGGAATAAAAATTCAACTATTCAAGTTGAAGATTCATAATTTTAATTAAAAATTCATCAGTTTGGTTAAAAAATAAATTTAACTTTTTCATGTTTGGTTGAGAATTGATCTTTCTCAGTTAAAATTAAACTATTTGATTAAAAATTTCTGTGTTTTTGTTGCAAATTCATCTATATTGTTGAAAGTTCGTGTAATTTGTAGAAGAAAGGTATTTTTTTGTAAAAAAAACTATTCTTTTTGAAAATTAGATGTTGTTTTATGCGAAAAAATTAATATTTTTTCAAACTGTAAATGGAACTATTCCAATTTAATATTCCATCATTATAGTCGAAAATTCATATCTTTATTTAAACATTAGTTTTCTTAACTAAAAATTTAACTGTTCGATTTTTGGTTAATAATTTATATTTTTTAGTTGGAAATGAATGTATCTTGTTGAAAATACAATATGTTTACTTGAAAAGTTAGGAATGTAAAGCGGTTTAAATTGAATTTAATATAGTGAAGATATGAAGATAAAATAAACATTTGTTTGAATTGTGATGCAAATTCATGGACTTTAGAGACGAATTCAAAACATGATTAATTATGTTTTTAGTATTATTTAATTATTTAATTAATTGATAGTGCTTAAATGTTTGAGAATATCTTTTAATCTATTTTTTTAAAGGTTTATAAATTAAATATATTAATTAAAATCCTAAAAACTGGGAAAAATATTTATAAAAAACTTGTAAAACTGTATACATATATACAAAAATATATACAAAAACTCCCATATCTCAGTCGATTGTTTTCAAAAATGCGAAACATCGTACTATGAAAAATTATACGTGGAAATACTCCCTGAATATACCTTTTGATATTAAATAATTAATTAGGGTTATACGCGAATCATGCAGCCAGGAATTTCGAAGGGATTTTAATTTTAACTTTCTTTTTTCAGATACGGACCCACAGAACAACTGAAATTCGTCGGTATCGAGCGTGAAATGGAGTTTTTATAGTATTATAATATATAAGTTTTTCAAATTTTAGAAAAGTACAAAACTTTTCTGTATAGTGTGTTATTAGAAATAAAAATACAACTTCGCTTATCTGTGCTTTTATAATAATAGTACTTATAAGAACTTACTGATTTTTCTTTTTTCTTTATAAATACACGTTAGGGTGATTATAATTTATTCTTGGTGGACTTGTTTTTTAATTTGCCCCCACCCCCAGTTTTTTTTGAATACATAAAAAAATTATCTCAAAAATTGAGCCAAACCGGTTTTTTTAAAACCCATGAGTGACACATTTGAATCTGGCATTGAGGTTTTTTGAAATTCTTTATTTCATAAATCATCATTAATCTGTGATATTAAAAATATCCAGGGTTTTAAACTATTTGTTTAGAAAATATGTAGAAAATTTTTAATTTTTAATGTTAGTCCTATTGATGTATTTTTCAGAAGTTATGAGTTTTTAAACCAGTGATAGCGGTAAAATAATTTGAATAATTTCATAATTATTTAAATATTAGCTGTTTGTTCGAGTATATAGTTTTCCTAGAAATATCAGGAGTTACATTCCATTTCCGAGATTTCTGACAGATTTTAATATTTTAAATTAATAATTTGTTTTCTAGAAATACTTATAAATTTAAAAAAAAATTCAATTTGTTAAAAAAAATTATTTTATGAAGAATTTTCCGTAATTATTTTATTTGCGTTTTGCGTTTTTAATAGGTAGGCAGAAGAAAATGCGTCGGGAAAAGGAACTTAAAGAAATAAATTGTTTAAACATTAGAAAATTTAGATGTATGCTTAAAAA
>JAAAKG020134888.1:0-13704 GCA_010014905.2 Druon quercuslanigerum
AAAAATGTGGTCGGGTCAATTTGACCCGGTGTAGGGAACTCGATTGAAAAAATAGGTGTAGGGAGGGAAGGTTAATACGAAGCTTTAAACCAAATGCGATGATGTTGTATAGGTATACAATTACGAGCGGCCGCGTGCGTTGGAGGTGACATTATTTTTTATTCAAAACTTTTACTTGAGTAAACCCGGTTATACATTATAGCCACGGACTTATTCAAGTGATTTATGAGATCAGGATGTTATAAGTTAATTTAATACAATGCTTGAAACCTCCTGAGATGATGTAGATATACAATTACGAGTGCCCGCGAGCGTTCGAGGTGACAACAGTCACCTCTGGTTGCTTTCTTAGAGCTACCATCTGCCACTCCACAGGTCAGGTCGATTGGCCCGAATGTACTGATCCGTTTGGATAGTAACATACCAATATAAGATGTAAGCTTCGCTTTCTAAAACGGGCATTGGAATGTATCTATAGAAAGTCGTCCATTCTTTTAAGAGTCCTAGGTTTAGGGCAAGTTGTTGATGTATAATGCCCGATACATTATTATGTCTGTGCGTATATTCTCTCTGAGCCGTTACGCGACAGCCAACAAAACTCTGCTCTATGGATTCGTTAGTATCTCCACATAATCGGCACCGGTCAACCACGGCTTGATGTAACACGTGTTTGCGATAATTCCTAGTGCTGACAACCTTTTCCGGTGTTGCAATGACGAATCCTTCCGCCTCTGGATACAGAACACCCTTTGTTGGCCAAATACTGGATGCCTCACTATCCACTTCACGTAGATCTAACGTTTTGGGGTGCTCGCCGTAGATAGCTTTCTGCCTCCGTTGTACTTCTAATTCCTCCATGGTTTCTACCCTGATATTTAATACCCCATCTGAGGACAAGTTCAAGAGCGTGTAATCAAGAATAATATTATTGTTATTCTGGGTTGAGACTGTATAAGCCCCTGACGCTTTGGTGATCCCGTTACGTCCCCTTATAAGGGCAGTGACAAAGGATATAAGTATCCGTCTTATTATCCTCTCTTCAAGCCCTGTCTTATGTCTCTAATACCCGAGGTTTCTGTGCCCTATAAAAATTTCTGTCAGGATTTTGACTTCGTTCCTCCTGAGCTTGAGTATTTTCTTCCCTCGGTTAGAGTCAAGGGGTTAAATCACTGTTGTAATCTGGTGTACACTGTTCAATGTAATCTTGAGTAATCACCGTAATTTCGTATCATCCCTGTTAATCGTGTGTAATCCCTAATAATATTGTGTATTCCTGTGTATTCCTGTGTATTCCTGTTTATTCATTTTGAAATCCTATTTAATCTATATAATCCCTGTAATCATGTGTAATCCTATGTAATCTATTACAATCCCATGCAATCTGTTGTAATCCTATGTAATCTTGTGCAATATACCTTATACTTGTTGAATTACTATTTTCTTGAAGAAAATTATAAACTCAATTGTTTAGTCAATCGAGTTTAAAACATTAATTTTTAAAAAAGATTATTCATTTTTCAAATTTTGGTATGCAATGCCACAGTATCGTATTATATTAGTCCCTTTTTGTAGTTGGGGTTTTAAATTTTAATCACATATCAACCCATGTAATCTTACGAAATCCCTGTAATCTTGTGTAATGCCATGTAATCTTATGTTATCCCTGTAATCTTGTGTAACCCTATGAAATGTCTTATAACCTTTATTAATCCTGTAATCTTGTAATCTTCAATGAAAATATTCATTCTTGGTACCAAGTAAATGCACTTATTTTTTGTTGCTCTAAAGAAATGAATTCTTTGGCTGCATTTTATTGATTGAAATACATATTTCTTACATTCAAGAAAAAGAGTTGGATTGTTTGAACTGATTTGACGCATTTGAACCAATAATTTTTCTATACATGAATAAAAAATTTAGGTTAATTTAAATCAAAGACATAATCATTTAATTCAAAATAATATTAATTAAATTAAAAATATATTTTTTTTTACAAAGAGTTTATGCATTTATAGCAATGGAGCATTTATTTAGATGAAAAAGGCATTGTGTTAATATAAATCTTTATTTCTTCAGTGGAGGGAAATATTTAATTTGATTACTAAAAATAAATTATTTATGACAAATAACCATTTATTCCAACGAAGTAATTTTTTTAAAATCAAAAATTTAATAATTTGGCGTCATTTGTTTTAGTTAAATACTTCTTTAGATTAAAGAAATATATTGTTAAAATGAATCTCCATGTTTTTGATTTTAAGAAATATTTCTTTGGTATTTATGATGCGGTGTAAATACGGGTTTTCGCCTTAGAATTTACATTTTACGGTAGCATCGTGTTCAACGATGTAAACATTACAATCGATGGACCCAAGTTCAATTCCTGAAAGAGGCGGATTTTTCATCGAAATTTTCTGTTTCTGGTTCATCAAGATTTTAAATTATTGTGTTTTGTTCAGATTAAAAATGTAGAATAATAATAATTCTCATTATAATTTAATCTAAAAGAATCCATTTGCTTATTTTGGAAAATATGTACTACAAATGAAGTAGTAACTACATTATTGCACTCGCGCATGGTCTAGGCCAAAGAAATATTTTTTTGTCTGACTTCCCTTGAAAACGCGTCATTGCATGCACGTGAAGCAGCCGTAATGTGGCCGCTCACAGCCCATGCGAACTTCGCACATGCGCTCTCTGCTGCCAGGCCGACATGAAACTTTCCGCCCGCTACATGAAATTTACGTCCGAGATATTTCTTTGCTTCAACTATTTAAAAATTTTCTGTGGGGAAATAGTTTTTTGAGCATATAAAATATTTTCTTGACCTTCAAATATATTTCTTTCCATCAATTTATGTTTCCCCATTTCAAAGAAATATTCATTCCAGTAATCCTTTTTTTCAGTGTAGTGTACCAGAAAAATCGAAGTGAATAACCCCTCGATTAGAGTTTAGGTTTGAACCAAAGAGTGTTTTAGCTTGTCTGCAACCAGAGACCACACCCCACTAATTCTGATGTGTCTCGGGCATCCAAATTTGAATATCTTCAGTGACAAACTAACTGGAAATGCCTACAAGTGGTTCGGGGCCATAATCTAAGATTGTAGAATTGTCGCGTAGGACCCATCTCGATTGCGAAGCCCATTCCTTCTACGCTATATACTGGCTTCTGTGTTCTTCTTGTTCCTGTAGCTATCTGTAAACCAGTTGTCTCCATCACTGAGCCATCTGTAAACCAGTTGTCTTAATCACTGGGCAGGCGTGTTTCACCGTTAGCCCATTCCTCTTTCGTGGATAGGCTAACTCGCTACTTCTTATCGAAGAGGTGGAGGCGAGCAGACATTTTGTCCTTTAGCATGCTCAGTGTCAACCAGGCCACCTTTTCAGCCACGGCTTTGGTGGTAAGATGGAGGGGCTCCAAAAATATTAGTTTTCCCAGAGCCATCGTCATTATATATAAAATTAAAACTGTTAATTAAAATTGAATCAAGCCACGATTTCGTAATTTCAGTTTTTGTAACTGGCCTGCATCTGATAACAATGAAAGTTTCATTCGTTACCAGAAATTCGACGCGCTCCAGCGTGCCTGCCTCGTGCCGGTCTTGAAAGTTAACCAGCGTGGCCACATGTCAGGGAAGTCAGGGAAATTTCAGAAGAGAAAGTTTGTCAGGGAAATGAAGTACCTGTCAGGGAAACTCGACATTGATGTTTTTTTTTATAATATTTTGGAATCATTTCCTAATATTAATATGAATATTTTTTTAATGTACAAAAATAGAATTTCTTTAAAAATAGAATTCGATTCTTAGTTTTTTATGTGTAGTTATTTATTTATTGGCAGTTTGGACACATGTACTTTAGTTAATTAATCAGGTCAGACAACTCAATGATGCCACTAAAAAAAAATTCCATGTACCGCACATTTTTTTGATATTTTTTACCACCAAATTTTTTTGCAGTATTGGCTTTCGAGAAAACAGGGTGGCGCCTTCTATAAAAAACATTAAATTAAAAAAATGTCTAGGCTAGATTTTTTGCCTTACAATTTGATATGATTCGCTTTTGTAAAATCAACCCTTTAAAAAAAATTACCCCCTGTAATTAAAAAAAGTATTAAATAAATTAGCTCGCTGTGCGGGCACAATCTCGTTGCGCGCTCGATAATATATTTGTTTCGCGCATCGCGCTCGGTTTTTCTATTTACCTCACATTTGTGCATTAAATACTTTTTAGTATTTTTGGTATGATCAAAATTTGAATTTTCAACTTTTCGACGAAATTAAAAAAGTTGTAATGATAATCTTGTCGGACTTTCAAGAATTAACCTTTTTCGTCTCTGGACTTTTTTCATATCAAGCGTTGTTTGGCTTAAAGTGTTTATTTTTTGTTTGATTTTGAAAACATTATAACTCTGGAAATTTTTATTTTTTTGAGAAAAGTCAGAAGGAAAAATTGTTCGAGTTTCCGAGTACTATAGATAACCGTAAATAGAATTTTTAAATCTTAAAAAAATAGTCTGAAATATTTTGAAAATGCGCTCACTTTTTGAAGTTTCATCCAAAATAGCTGGTGCAAGAACTCGTTCTTTCTTTTTAGGACTTAAAAAAGGGTACCAAAGCAGAATCCAAAATGATCAGTCTTTCGATAGTTATCGTGCCTACACGATGCAGACTACACACTAAAGACTACAGACTACACACTAAAGACTACAGACATTCACCTTCGTAAAAATAGTTTTCTCTGACTCAGTGGAGAATTGATGAAAACCGACAAAGTGAAGTTTTGCATAAAACCAGTATCTTCTCATTCGGATGAGAATGTAAAAAAGTATTCAAAAATGACTAGGACTGTTTTTTTACTTTCTTTGCCTTCCGATGTAATATGAAACACTTTTTTTTTAAATCATCCCTTATTTTAAAAAGCAACACCCTGTGCTACAAAAACTTAAAAAAAAAGAAACTATCTAGATGGAGAATTCTTATAAAATATCAACACTGTATTTTTGAAGCATAACTAAGGAGCAAATTTATTCTTAACCCCTAATCGTTACAAAAACAACCCCCATATTTGTATCTAAATACAAACCTGCAGACTGCTGCCAAAAATTGTATACATATAATGTATGTATAAAAAAGCAACATCCTGTACTGGAAAAACTTATTGAATAAAGTCGATATCTACATAGATAGAACCTACTTTTAAAATAGTAACATGGTACTTTTAAGCATAATTATTTCTCACCCCTAATCGTTACAAAAATAGCCCTCGTAATGCATAAGCGAAAATTGCAACATCTTTCATAAAAATTATTTTCCAGTATATGTGTGTATATTCAAAGAATATAATTTGTTGTCGGCAATCTATTGTCGCCCTGTTTTCTCAAAAACTAATGTAGAAAAAAAAAATTTTTTTGGGTAAAAAAGTAGGAGGAAAAAATGCATTAAATGACATTTTATTTTTCGTTAGTGGCGCCGCACAGTGGGTCGGAACCATACAATTGCAGGACAAAACTCTCAGTTCGACTCAAATGAAAAACTATATCTTTCATGGGTGTTTCTGAGCTCCCTGAGACCTAATCCAGTATAAAAATTAAGAAATTCGAAATGACGGATCAAATACGGCAACCAATAGAGTGAAATTTTAGCTATTATTCTATAAAATTGGTCCCAGGACGTTTTTCAGGTCGCTGAATCCAAATCTGCCCTCCAAATTACACAATTTAAAAGTTTGGGTGACCCGACAGTTTTCGGGATGATTTATTAAAATCGCTTTGATCTTCTCAATAACTATCAACACTTTTTAAAGAATTATTTGTCGGTACTTGCGGCAATTTCAAAAGAGAAATAACTTCTTTCGGAAAGGATTTTGATTGCTTTCGAGGAATTGGTGTTTGTCATATGATTACAGGATCAGACGCAGTAAGCAGTGCATGTAAAAGATCGATCATAATATGTTTTCTTAAAATTATTCTTGTATTGTTTTCCCTGCAGTTTTTCAGAACTTTATTACATGATTCTTGTGCTTCTTCTGAGAGTTGACCAATCGACAATAAAGCATTTTCTATGATCGCTGCACCATGAATCAGAATTTGGTTTGCAGAAGCTGGCATACGATACCAACTATATAGTTCTATGTAGAGTCTTGCTGCATTAAGAGCTTTTGTCTCATATGCTTCGCTGTTGATTCGAATCGAGAAGACAACGTTTGTAAAATCATAGCAAGTTCTTCTATCAAACGTATGCCAATTCCAGTAATCACAGATGAAGTTTTATGGTCGGCAAAAAATCTGCGAGCTGTATTTCCGTCTTTCGTTTTCCCGCTGCCTCCGGCCTTAGGAATATCAATCAGTACATCCATCCTTCTCTCAAAGGCTGCTTAAATAGCTTTTTTGCTCTCTTAAGACTAGCCTTTTTAGGAGGACTTCGAGCTTGCCACTTTTTATATTCCAAGCGGTAGGAGATGTGCAGCAAACATTCAAAACACCTAATCCAGGCGTGTAAAGGGGAGAGGTCAAACTGAAATATAGATGGATCAGTTTCTCTTCTGACAGCTTCGTCCATGTTGTTCATCATAGTTGGTAATGTCCCGCAAACGTAACATCTTTGTGAAGATGTTTCTGTTATGTCATTGCAGACTTTACCATCTATCATGGTCAACAGCAGAGTATGAGAAATCGAAATGTCACCTAATTCATCATGTTCAATGACGCTGGGCGAAAGATTGTCTATTTGACTTTCCATCTGATCGCTTTCAGATTAACATACTTTAGTAGTCTGTTTAATGAATTGAAGTAATGAGAAGGTTTTGATCATCAAAATCTTCCAGAGATCGCGGAAGGTAGCGAGTGCAAGACAGCTTCATTGATTTTGACTAGCCGTTTCGTTAGTTGGTTAAGAAGTGATTCCAATGGAGTTTCGGCTCTTTGTTCAGTTAATGTAATATTTCCAGGGTAACATCTGCTTTTAGCTTCTCTTATTTTATGATAAGACGGATTTAAGTCGACACCTCTTGCCTTTGCCCCAGATCTAATATTGAGATATTGATGCTTGGTCAACTTTCCGTCACAATCATTGCCAATGCATCGTCTTCAGTATAACGCTTAAAAGACTGTATATATTGCCGAATTCCATCAACATGCTCAAGAGGAACGAAGGGCTACTTGTCTTACCAGATTTGCAGCTTTCCTATCACTCTCCAAATAAAGATTAACAGATACAGCTAATGCTAATTCAGAACCAGTTGATTTTTTTAATTCTGATATTTTTCGTGTTTTCGAACGAGTGGAAGAATCATTATAAGATTTAAGTGGTCTACCTCTCTTAGTACTAGCACGTTCAGGGACGACATTTTCAATTTGAAGATGAACTTCAGTACCAGGAAATTCAACTTTCTCCTTGAACCAAGATTCATTTTGAGTCATAACTTTGTCCCAGTGCCTTTGGACATAATCTAATTTAATTAAAATTTCTTTGCAGAAAATTTTAACACCATGTAAAACCTTATCTTTTACTTCTTTAGGATGTTTTTCTAGTTTTAGATTTTTAATCACATAATCTTGTAACTGACTTTTTTTTAAACCTCAAATGACACTGATCGATTTCTTATTTCATGCAAAAATAGAAATAAATCTTTTCTTGTAGAAGCTTGTACGATTTATTTTTCACTGTAACACTATGGCCACTATGAAATGATTCTTTCAGATATTCTGATTATTACTTACAAGTAATGACAATCACTTCTTCAAACCAAAAATCATACGTGGCATTTCAGTCACGGAAGCAAAAGAAGGTTCACCATTTTCTCAATTGTTTTGGCCAACTGATTTTTAAGTATAAATACCAGCGAACAAAATCTATATAGTTCCAATGTTGAACCATGTCGAATCGTCAAAATAAGTGAACTCAAAAACGATAATTTTTAAAATTTGTACGTTTTAGATAATGAGATCCGCGTTTACTTTATGATAAATACATAACCCGTAATTATTTGCTCCAAAAATAGGCTGGTATATTGAAATTACTATATTATTGAATGCTTAATCATTACAACTATTCCAAAATACAAAAAGGCATGTTAAACTTGTGTGTAAGAAACACACATTATTAGTTTTCGACCTACGTTAAAAGGAGTGAGTAAGAAAAAATAAGACTTTGAAAAAGGTTATGCTTATGCAAAATGATACCTCAGCAAGTGAAGAAAAGAAAAATACTTTCAACAATTAATTCGAAAATACTTGCAAACATTGATTGTTGTCCTCCTATCGGCGCTGCTGAGTCATCAGACTTGAATTAATCCATACTGCCATGTAAAGCGCATTTTTCTGGCTTGTTTTATTATTTTTCTTGGCGAATCATTGTAATCATATTCGCTTTTGTAATACTTTCCTGACAGGGAGATTCCTCTAAATGTCAACGAAATGTCAGGGAATTGTCAGGGAAATTGAAAAATTCAATCTTGTGGCCACCCTGTCAGCGTTGACAGGTGGAAAAATCATGTGTTAAATTCAATAAAGCTATTATAGAATAGAAAAATTTCCGTATTGAAATCTTCTTAATTTTTTCCAAAATAAATGTCTGAAAACTGGCTCGAAAATTCGCCTAAAAGGTGTAAGTTTCACTTAATTATTCAGTACAGATTTCTTTGAACCTTCTGAACTATCTGAGAAGATCGTTTCAGCTTTTTTTAAATTTCATATGAATAAAAGAATACCATGTAGGTAATTTTACACTTTAATGTACAAAACACAAAAGAACAAAATGCATATTCGTCAAATTATCTTAATTTCTAAATATCGTACTTTATCGCTACAAGTTCTTCTTGATTCTTAATGACTAGTAGGTAGGATGGGATTCTTGGTATTAAATCAGCGTGTATTTGTAAATACGACTTATTTCTAACAGAACGTATGCTGCATGCATGATAAAAATGTTAAAAATTAAAAAATACTCGAAAACACAGTTTAAAGGACCAAAAAAAAGAAGATCGAGTTCGTTAACCAGCCATTTTTGATAAAAATTAAAAAATTAGAGGATTTAAAATGTGTCCTAAAATAAACGAAAATGATATTTTTAAGTCAAAGAACGCATAATATGAGAAAAATCAGTAGAAGGAGAACAACATAACAACTTTTGAAAATAATGAAACATAAATAATTCCATTTTGCGGTGAAACTATCCAATTTGCGAAAGAATATGAATCACAAAAAACTTACAACGATTAATGGACTACGAATTTATTAAAAATTCCTTTTTTATTGGATACGTATTTTTTTATTTGTAAAAAACGTTCAAAATTAAAAATTTAAATTTTTGGACAAACGCTACATCCTAGGAAAAAAATCCCGAGAAAAAAGGTGCTCATCCAAAAAGCTCATCCAAAAAGGAGCTACAAAAAATAACGTTGAATGTAAAAACGAAATACATTTTTCGAAAAGTGAAATAAAGTGTGAACAAAAATGAAGACAAAAGTAGTTTACCCAACAAGGATATATAAATTTGTTATGAATCCTTCTTACACAGAACCCTCTCCCCTCCCCATCTGTCTCCCACAATAAAAAAAGTCATTGTTCCAATTTCACCAAATTCAGTAATTTTTTTAACATACTTAAATATTAATTTTATCTATAAAACCTATACAGTGCTTTTAACTAACACTCTAAGAAGTTATAGAAAAATTTCAAATAAATCTATCGAGTATTTTTGTTTTTATTAACAATTTTCTACTCTATAGTCCATATGCGCCCCAGGTGGCAAGCAAGGTTTAAGAAACAATCTTTTGAATTAATACTGTCTGTACATTCTTCATAATTATTTCTTTATTTTAAACCAAAAAAAGCATCGATAATATAGATATTTAAAATATCAATAGTTGCATTCTCCTTTAATGCACGAATTTTTCTTTCGAACTTCATTGAAGAATAATGAGCAACAGGACTATTTAACAACATTACTCTTGTATAATGTGTTAATAGATGTTTTATGACTTCAAATTTTTAAAAAGTGGAAGGTAAAGAGTATTATGTTTTCCGAAGGTTATTTGGAATTCATTATTTGACCTCTAGTTAATTTAGGAGAAGTCGGAAAACCTACCATTTACGACATACTTGAATAAAGTTTCCAATATTCAGTTCCAAGATATGATTGATTTATGTAAATAATTTAATTGGTTAATTTTTTTTAACTTTTATTCGGGTGAACCCGGTTATACACCATAGCCACGGACTAAGTGAAGTGGCTGATGAGATTAGGATGTTATAAGTCCATTGTAATACGATCGTTGAAACTTCCTGCGTGATGTTCAGGTAATCTTGCGTGCACATTGCCTGTAGCCGCAATCACAATAGGATGAATAGATGCATGATTCACATTCCTCCATATGGTCTTTACTTTAAGCCTTAACTAGTCATACTTGTGGATCCTAGTTGAACAGGTTGAATGCAAATTTCGGTTAAGTGGACAAGCAGTGTCGATAATGTAGCCTCTTCCACCTTTTTTTTCTCGCATCACGATGTCAGGTCGATTGACTCGCATGTAATGTCTTAATTATTGTATGCTGAATACCCTTATATTCAAGAATATACAGATATTTATATGATTTGCCAGCAGCCATTGTCTCGATGTGATTTTCGAACTCGTTTTAACTCGGCGGTCCCTAATTCCCCTCTAATTAAATTCACTGTTCTGCATTTATCTAGACCGAACTTCACGTGGATATCATTGGAAAACTTCTTTGTGACATCGATCACTTGCTGCAGTTTCTGGGCTGAACTAGCGTACAGCTTCAGGTCATCCATGTACAGAAGATGGGTCATTTGATGACCATCCTCATTATCATGAATTCTGAACCCATGATACATGCTGTTTAGTGTTTTGCTCAATGGGTTCAACGCTAAACCGAACCATAGTGTACTGAACGAGTCTCCTTGAAATATACCCGTCTTAATACGTATTGATTTAGTTATTCTTGGTATTCCATGATCAAAATACTTGAGTCTTGTACCCGAGAGCCTCATCGCATGACTTAGAATGTCAATGATGCGTGGGCAGATTTTGTAAAGTTTAAGACTTTAATTAAATAGGCATGCGGCACGAAAGGAAACGCTTGCTTGTAGTCAGTGTGTGCCATTTGTAAGTTTCTTTTATACTATAGTGACTAGATCTTTACAGCTTCGCGAGTTTTTACAACACCCTTTTTGTTCTTCCCTATGGATGCCATTCTCGTCGGAATGAGAATATACCTTGTCTGTAATGATAGCTGTAAGACATGTATAAACTGTTGGAAGGCAGGCTATCGGTCGAAATTCATATGAATTTTGAGCGTCTGGTTTTTCAGGTAACATATACGTAGTACCCTGGAGCATAAAGCCTGTCATCATATCTGGGTGTCTAATGATCTTCTGAAAATTTCTTGCCAACTCATGATGCACAGTCGTCAGGTTAGCTGCATTTCAGGGCTATTACTTGCCCTTGCTTTCTTCAGGTTGAACCACGAAGTGTTTAAATTGCATCTGTTTATTTTCCCCAAACACTTGATCAGTAGTTAGACATGTCTTCCAATTGAGGGACTTCGGTGTCTTGCTTGTTATTTTGCTTTACAATCAGTTCACGATAGAACCTTCTTTCATCTGTCTGAAAGTTTCGATTTTGTTGTCTTTGTGCACTGCTTTTCTTGTACCGACGCAGTCTGGTAGGAAGAACATCAAGTCTCATCCAATATTGATGTTGTTAATCGACCCAATTTGTACCTTCCTTTGCTATCATCTATATCCAACCTGATCTTCTATGGTGGATATCGATCCCTTGCTGGGGAAAGACTGCATTTGTAGGCCTACACGGAAAAAAGTAATCACTCTAAATCAGAGTGCGTAAGTGTGCATGGTATAGTAGCGTGCTGCTGTTCTCGGTTGCAGGCTGCTATGCATTGACGATGTGAGTGCGAGTTGTTTTGAATCGCGATGCCAACCAAGAACCCGGAAACAGAGTGTCGCGCACGCCGTTCCATCGTTCGATCGCACTCGTCGCCATTATTATTACACTCAGATGCTCAGTGCCCGCCAAGCAGCGACGTGTTGGATGTAGCGCACGGTCCGCGGCACTGGCATAATTCGTCGTGTTGAACGTGACACAGCCGAACTTAACTTGCGTCTGCCGAAACAGTGCTATTAAATGTTTATATAACTATAAGCGCTTAATGGTTTTTTTCTTTGAATAAGATGAATATCATTTGTGGGCGTTCTAGTCACGTACTAAAATAAAAATAACTTACTCAGTTACAAGGAAGTGGTGGAATAGTACATTTCGATACAAAAAACATCGCGTGCGCTAAATAATCACCTTTCACACAAGTATCGAACAGTATTTTATACCACGAAAGCCGAAAAATAATGTCAAAGTTGAGATTTTAAGGTTAGAGTGGTATAATAGTAGTTTTGGACTAAGCAGTCCCACTAAAATCATTATTGATCAATAAATAATATGCCCGCCATAATAGGAACTTTCATAATAATTATTTCGAAAGAACATTGATCTTTATACTTTATTTATTATTTGCCTAAGAACGTACATCAAAACATTCTGTTTAGTAGATAAAATTTTCTAAATTAATTCAAAAAAACATTCATCGAAAAAGAAGTACATATGCATTTTAACATTGTTGCTACATGTATTGTTATCATAAAAGTAAGTACAAGAAAATATTTGCTAATTACGCAATAAATGGGTCAGAGATTCTTTCTATGTCTTTCGCTACGTAGATTTTTTTGCCTTTAATAAATCCTAGTTACAATTGAAACAACTTACGAATCGAAAAATAAATAAATATGCATTTTAACATTTTTGCTAAATGTATTGTTCTCATAAAACGAATAAAAGAGAAAATATTCGCTAATTACGCCAAAAATGGGTAAGAGATTTTTTAATTTTTTTCGCTAAGTGCACTTTTTTTGTCTGTAATAATTTCTAATTACAATTGAGATCTAGTTACTACATACTTGTTGTCATCCAACTCAAAAATTAAACAAATATTCCTAGAAGGCTAGTTATTGTATTTGATGACTATCTCAGTGTTCACCTTATCGTTAACGTTATAGGCCCACATATGATCATCAAAAAAACTATTTAAAATTTCTGAGTACTTAAAATATACATCTTCGTTGACTTCATATATACTAATCAACTTTCCAAATGTAGGAATATCGCCGCTTACGTCTGTAATAATAACAAAACCTTTGCTGTATATAATGTTATTAATTGTGACGTTTGTTACGGCTCGTTTGGAAAGTATATTTGGAAAATATAAATATAGGGACTTATCAACTATTTTCGGATCGTACAAAAGTTTTTGACGCTGGTATGCTGAGAATTTGAAGTGCATCGTAGAAAATTGATGTCTTTTACCTATGACTGAAAGCGCATTTCGTTTACATTTACTTGTAGTAAGCATGAGTTTACTTTTGCAATGCTTGGATTCGAATCGAAGACAAGTTACTTTTATAACTGGATCAATGCGACTTATTTGTGATGGATATAGTGTGATAAAATGAGATTTAGGAATTATCTCATTAAATAATTCTAATTAACTGCTGTGATGTTCGTCGATCACTTTCGTTAACCTAAGCATATCACTTTCACACGGAGAGACTTTTAGTATCAATATTTCTTTTATCGCATATCCATAATTGAAATAAAATATACGAATTTAGGGAT
>JAAAKG020134889.1:0-13704 GCA_010014905.2 Druon quercuslanigerum
ATTTACATGTGGATTTTTCGTGATTACAAGTTGATTACGTGGATTACAATAGGATAACTTTTATTTAAAAGTGTACTTCTGCTAATTAGAACCGGATCACTCTAGATTAAAAGTGGATTACTTCGAAAAACAAGTGGATTACTGTTAATTGGAACTAGTTTAGTCCAGTCAAAAAATGGATTACTCTCAATCAAACGTGGATTTCTACTGTATACAATTAGATTACGCGAAACGAGTATAAGTGGATTACTACTAATTAGAACTAGTTTAGTCTAGAAAAGGACTGACTTATTACAAATGGATTACTTCGAATTAAAAGTATATTACTTCCAATTGCAGGCGTTATGATTACTGTAAATTAGAACTGTTTCATTTCAGAAAATAACTGGATTACTACGAATTATATGAGGATTTATTCTGTTTACAAGTGGATTACTCGGATTACAAGTGTATTACTCAAATTACAAGTTGACTAATTAGAATTAAAAGTGGATTACTTAAAAATACAAGTAAATTACTTCGAATTTTAAACGAATTAATGTGAATTGGTACTGGGTTATTCTACATTACAAGTGGATTACTTTTGATTACGATTTGATTACTTTTAATTAGAATGGGTTTAGTCCAGAGAAGATCAGAATTATTCTAAATAACAGGCGTATTTCTCCTGATTACAAGTGGATTATTCCCAGAAAAAGATCATTTGTTGATTTTCCTAGTAGAGCAGGATTTTTCCAGCTTAGAAAAATAATCGATTGATTAGATCTGGTGTAATTTAGAAAAGACGTCACGTACTCTGAATTACATGTGGATTTCTCCTGATTACAAGTTCATTACTCGGATTACAAGAGGATCAATTCGAGTTACAAGTTTATTGATCGAATTATAAGTGTATTTCTGTTAATTGAAACTGGATTACTTTGTAGTACAAGTGGATTACTTTGGATCACAATTGGAGAACTGTTAATTAGAAAAGGTTTAGTCCACAAGAGAACGGGATTAATCTAAATGACATGTGGATTGCTCCTGATTGTAAGTGGATTGCGCGCTTCACAAGTGGATTACTGTTGATCAGAACTGTTTTGGTCAAAAAATGAACTGGATTACTCTGAATTAAACGTGGATTACTCCTGATTACAAGTGTATAAGGTGTATTACAATTGGACTACTTTTTATTGAAACTGGATCACTTCAGATAAAAACTGGATTACTCTAGATTGAAATGAGCTTTTTCTGATCTTAACCGGATTACTCTTAATTAGAACCTGTATCACTGGATAATAACTGGATTCTTCTGGATTACAAGTGGATTACTGCGTCTTGAAAGTGAATTAATCCATCTTGCTTGAATAACCCAAGTTATATAAATGATTAGGATGGATGTTTGACCCAACCAAGAAGATTAATAACAGGCAGGACAGATTCAGGACAATCTACGCAAAAATGAATCTGGTAAACAGCAAACTTGCCAATGGTTGTTTAAAATACATCTTGGCTATTTGGAGAATAAAGAAAGTCAATTTATTAACCTAATGTTTGAGTGGACTGCGTGTGAAAAGACGTCGTTATAATGAATCGTTTTTCGATTAATCATGAAGCTGTCTCAGTTCGTTGTGCAAACCTAGAGGAATGAAAAGATTTCGTAGAAGCGGCAACGAGGCTACTTTCCAGCTGGTGCTGATCGTCCCAGGAAAACGGGAATTTTTCCGACTCAGAAGAATAATAGACCTAATTAAAAAAGTGCATCACGACAGCAATGACTGCGCGCTGCTCGTCCAGGTCTTACCTTGCCGCAGGGCTTCGGGAACCATAAGTCACCTCGGTGAGTTTGTGCACGGCATCAGAACATAACGGTGATTGCACGAACTACTCACGATTTCCATAAGTCACCCACAAGTCACCGGTTTCGAGCTGCTGATTTATAGCGCTTTCCTAGATTCTGCGCGACCGCCAACACTCGGTTGCCCTCTCCAGAAAAGAGTCAATCAAACCAGCCACCCCTGAGAACCAGTTTGACGAAGATTTTCTGCATTCAAAAAAGAGTTTCTGCACGGGAGCTATTTTTTTTTTGCAGTTTTCCTTTCCCATCGCCAAACATCCAGGCAAATGCAGCCGCGGATTATTACTGACTGTGAATAAATTGATAGTGATTCTAAGCCAACCTTAATGAATGAGAAAAAATTTCACACTCATCCTAAAGGACTTGAATGAAACTTTAGCAGCGAGGGTGACCGCTGTGTTAAAATAAATTCAATATTTCAACTACAAAATTATATTCTACCACATAGTTGAGTTTTAAAACAAAAAATTTTATTAGTGAACAAAAAATGTAAAAGCTGAGATTTATATCCGAAAAATTTTGTTTTTAATTAAAAGCAGTTTCATTCTGATACATGAAGTTCAACTCTTCAACTAAGAAGACTAATTTTTTTGCCTAAAAGAGGAAATTTCAACATAATAATTACATTTTCAACCTGATGAATTTTGAACTAAAATTATAAATATTCCGCTAAGAAAGAATTTTTTTAAAAAGCAGTGTAATTAGAAAAAAAATAATTTTTAATGTAAAATATAATAGTTAGTATGAAAACTAAAAAGAACTTAAATATTATATCAGATAGAGTTGAATTAATATCATAAGAACACTTTCAGCAAAGTGGTTGAATTTTCAACAACAAAATATTTTTCAGTAATGAAAGAAAATTTTAGGAAAATTATAATTTGAAGGGACAAATAATTTTGTATGCGAATTAGAAATTTCTGATAAATATCTATTTTTTAAGATTTTTCGTTTATTTTCTTGAAAGTTATATAAATATATCCCATTCGGTTTCTTTACAAAAAAAATGTGAGAAAAATTCGTAATGATTGAAAATTTTTTTCAATATTTTTTTAAAAATATTTTTAATATGATTTCTATAAATATGTCCAGGAACCTCAAGAAAAATTTTCATCACCTTGAAAAGTTTCAAAGTTTTGAAAAAACGTCTAAATTGTATTTAGAAATCTCCGAAAATCTACACTTTATTTTAAGTTTTCGAAATCTTTTGAAATTTAAAATTATGGTTGAAATTGTTGAAAATCTTCTAAATAAATTTTAAAGTGATTAGACTTTTTCCTAAAACATTTAAAAAGTCTGCAGAATTAAAAAAATCGAAAAATCTTTCATAGATATTGTGAAATATATTCCAAAATTACATGTTCTAATATAAAAAATTGTTTTATTCCAAATCTTAAAAAATCCACATTTTTTGAAAAAATGTTTTGAAATCATTTCAAGTTTAAAATTATTCATGTATCTTTTCAAAGCTTAAAAAACATTTGTTAGTATTTAAAAAAAATTTAAACTTTTAATATTCCCAGGAATCTCAAGGACATTTTTTTACTATCTTGAAACTTTTATAATTTAAAAAAAACTTCAAAATTGTATTTCACATTCCTCAAAATTCTACATTTTATTTGAATTTTTTGGAAATCTTTGCAAATTTTTAATTATTTTTTAAATATTTTAAAAACTTCCTAATATATTACAAAACTATTCATATTTTTTTCTAAAACTTTGGAATAGTATTGTTAAATTAAAAAAAAATATCAAAATACTTTCCAAATTATATTTCGACAATTTTGAAATTTTTTTTCAATGCTTTAAAATCTATTTACGCCTACGGTATAGGTTTTGTATTGTTTTTTAGGTGTACAGATATAGCGAAAAAATAGGGTAAGTGAGGGGATGGGAAACTTTGAAAGTGAGGGAAAGGAGTTAAATAAGGGGCAGTGAGGGCTAAAAGAGTAGGGAAAGGGAGGGGAAAGAAGGAGAAGGTAAGTAGGGAGAATTTGGGGAGATTGGAAGAGGGGGATTGAAGGGGATTTAGGGGCTGGAAATAAAGATAAGTGAGGAGAGTGTAAGTAAGAAGAATAAAGGGAGGCGAAGCCAGAGCAATTAGGGAAAAATAAGGCGAGGTTAATTAGAGAAATTAAAATGAATTTAGAAAGAGAAGAGGGGAAGTAAAGAACAATTAAGGGTGGGGATGTGCATTAAAATAAGGAGATAATAAGTACAGAAAAGAAGAAGAAATAAGGTATGAAGAAGGAGCAGAAATAAGGAAAAAAGTAGGGTCGATAAGTAGAAATTTTAAAAGAAGAATTAGGAAAAACGTGAGGGGAAATAATAAGTGGGGAAGTTGGAGAAGTGAGTTTAAGTATGAAGAGGGGAGGTAGTGAAAGAAAAGGTAAATAAGGCGATGCGAGTAAAAGAAAAGAGGGGCAAATGAGTTAAGGTGACAAGTGAGAGGAAATGAGAGCTTGGAAAGTAGGAAAAGTGAGTTGAAATGAGGAGATGGAAAATAGGGAAAAAATAAGGGTGAATGAAATTTCGATAATTAGGGTTATTAGAAGGAAATAATGGAAGAAGTAGCCGAAGACAAGGTAAATGAAAGTTGTAAAGTAGCGGAAATAAGGAGTAATACGATGTGGTTGATAGCGGAAGGAAGGGGGAAATAGGGCAAGTAAGTTAAAATAAGAAGAGGGAAGTAGAAAAAGTGAGGGATAATTGTGAGTGTAGAAGGAGGAACATTGGTGAAAACTGAGGGACAAGAAGTAGTAAGAGTGAATAAGAATTATGTTTATGTAGTAAGGGAAGTAAGAGGAAGTAAAGGGAATGTAGGAGGATAAATGAGGAACAATTAAAGGCGGAGAAGTTTAGGAAGTAAGATAAGTGTGACAAAATAGGGTAAGTGAGACGATGGGAATCTGGTAAAGTTAAGAAAAGAAGTTAAATGAGAGCAGTAGGGGGTAAAAGAGTAGGGAAAGTAAGAGTAAATAACAAGAAGGAAGGTAGAAGGAATTAGGGACATTGAAAAAGGAGGATTAAAGGGGATGTAGGGGCTGGAAAGAAAGGTAAAAGAGGAGAGTGTATGTAAGAAGAATAAGGGGAGGAGAAACCTGTGCAATTAGGGGAAAATAAGGCGAGGTTAAGTAGAGAAATTAAAATAAATTTAGGAGAGAGAAGAGGGGAAGCAAAGAAGAGGGAAGTAGGAAAAGTGAGGGATAATTGTGAGAGGAGAAGAAGGCGAATTGGGGGAAACTGAGGAATAGTGGAAGTGAATAAGAATTATGTTTGAGTAGTAAGGAAAGTAAGAGGAAGTAGGGGAGATGCAAGAGGAGAATTGAGGCACAATCATAGGAGAAGTTCAGGAAGTTGGATAAGTGAGACAAAATAGGGTAATGAGGGGATGGGAAACTTTAAATGTGAGGAAAGGAGTTGAATAAGGGGGAGTGAGGGGTGAAAAATTAGGGAAAGTGAGGAGAATGAAGGAGAAGGTAAGTAGGGAGAATTTGTAGGGATTGGAAGAGGGAGATTGAAGGGGACGTAGGGGCTGGAAATAAAGGTAAGGGAGGAGAATGGAGGTAAGCAGAATAAGGGGAGGCGAAACCAGTGCAATTAGGGGGGAGTGAGGCGAAGTTAAGTAGAGAAATTAAAATGAATTTTGGAGAGAGAAGAGGGGAGGCATAGGAAAACTAAGGGTGGGGATGTACGTTTGAATCTGGAGATAGAAAGTACGGAAAATAAGGAGAAACAAGGTGTGAAGGTGCGAATAAGAGAAAAAGTAGGGTCGATAAGTGGAAATGTGAAAGGAAGAATTAGGGAAAACGTGGGGAAAATATGAAAGGAAAAGGAAGGTGAAATGGCAGGAAATAAGGGGAAATGAGAATTTGGGAAGTAGGAGAAGTGAATTGAACTGAGAAGATGGAATATACGGAAAAATAAGGATGAATAACAATTCGATAATTAGGGTGATTAGAAGAAAATAATGAAAGAAGAAGTAGCCGAAGACAAGGTAAATGAAAGTTAACAAGTAGCTTAAATAAGGGGTAATACGATGTGGTTTTTAGCATAAGGAAGGGGGAAATAAAGCAAGTAAGTTAAAATAAGAAGAGGAAAGCAGAAAAAGTGAGGGATAATTGTGAATGGAGAAGGAGGGGCATTGGTAAAAACTGAGGGAGAAGAAGTTGTAAGAGTGAATAAGAATTATGTTTTGGTAGTAAGGGTAGTAAGAGAAAGAAAAGGGGATGTAGGAGGATAATTGAGGGACAATTAAAGGCGGAGAAGTTTATGAAGTAAGATAAGTGTGTCAAAATAGGGTAAGTGAGACGATGGGAAGCTGGGAAAGTTAGCAAAAGAAGTTAAATAAGAGCAGTAGGGGGTAAATGAGTAGGGACAATGGGGGTAAATAACGAGAGGCAAGCAGGAGGAATTTGGGACATTGAAAGAGGAGGATTGAACAGGAGGCTGGGGCTGGAAATAAAGAAAAGTGAGGAGAGTGGAAGTGAGAAAAGTAAGAAGAGGCAACAATAGATCAATGGGGGTGAGGTTAATTAGAGGAACTGAAATGAATTTGACGAAGGTGAACAGGATCAGCGAAAGGCAATGAGGGGTAGGGACTTGCATTGAAATGAGGATAGCGAAAATAGGGAAAAGAAGAAGAAATAAGTTGTATAAAATGAGAGAAAAAAATGGGAGAAGTAGGGTAGGTACGTGGAAATGAAGGAAGAATTAGCGGAAACGAGGGAAAGTTATGAACGAAGATAGAGGGGACTTTGGAGAAAATGAGGGAAGATGTTGTAGGGGAATGGAGGTTAAATGATAGTGATAAATGGGGGTGTAGGGGAAGAAAGTTTAAGTAAGAAAAGCGGAAATAGCGGAAGTGAGGGTAACTAAGAGAAGGGTAGTAAAGAGAAAGAGGGGAAAAGGTGTAAGTTTGAAATCGAGAGGAAATAAGGGAAGGGGAAGTAGGGCAAGTTAGTTAAAATGAGATGTTAGGCAGGGGAAATCAGGGGAAATTATAATACAAGAATAAGGGGTAGTAGTAGAAAGTAAAGAGACGAGAATGAGCGGAAAACAAGGTAAATGATGGTAAGGAAAGCAGTGATAATAAGGGAAAATAAGATGTATGGCATATGGGAAATAAGGGAGAAGTAGAAAAAGTGAGAGAATATAGGGTAGGCGAGGGAATAGTAAGCTGAGAAAGTGCGGGGAAATAAGTGGATGGGTAGAGCATGAAAAGTGAGGGAAAATTAGTGAAAGGGAAGAAGAATACGCGAGAAGAAATAAGAAGAAAAGGAATAGGAAAAGTGAAAGAAAAATTGGTTAAATAAGGGTAAGTAGAGGGTGAAGGAGTAGGTAAAGTGAGGAGAAATAAGGACGAGGGAATTAGGGGAAATTACGAAGAATGAAAAAGGGTGCCTCAAGTGAAGAAAGGGTCTGGAAATAAAGGAAAGTGAGGAGAGCGGAAGTAAGAAAAATAAGGGGAAACAAACCTAGAGAAATTGGGAGGAATAAGGCTAGTTTATGTAGAAGAATTGAAAGGAAATTGTGGAAGAAGAACAAGAAGAGCAACAGAAAACAAAGGTTGGTGATGTGCGATTGAATGAGGAGAATGAAAGTAGGGAAAAGAACAAGAAATAATGTGTCAAGGAGGGGAAAAAATAAGAGAGAAGTAGGGTAGATAAGATGAAATAAGGAGAGGAAAATTAGGGGAAATCAGGAAAACTTATGAAAGGAGAACAAACAAAAGTGGGAGAAAATGTGGAGAGAAGAAGTTGTCACAGTGAGCAAAAATAAGAGTTGGGAAAGTACAATAAGGAGAGAGAAGTAGAGGAAAAAAGGGGAAGAAGGGAAGGTAGGAATGTCATGGGAAATGCGGAGATGTGAAGTAAGGAAATTGATTTGAAATAAGGACATAGTGAGTAAAAGAAAAAGAGGAGAAGAAAGGGAAGTAAAAGAAAGAGGGGTGGGGGGTAGAGTCAGGGGGTAGAATTTTTAGGGGAAAAAAACTAATTTTTACTAAAAATGAAACGTACTTTCAATTGAACACTTAAATTTTCAAACATTACTTCATTAACAAAAAACATAAAGAATTTTCAACAAAATTATTTATTATCGACAAAACATATGAATTTTTAAACAAAAAGATGATTTTTTAACCAGAAAGATTAATTTTCAACAAAAATAATGAATATTCAAGATCAACAAAAAATAATTTTTTACAAAGTATTTTAACTTTAAACAAAGTAGTTGAATTTTTGACAAACAATGATAAATTTTCAACAATAAAAAAGATTTTTTATTGAAATAGTTCATCTTGTACACAAATATATGGATTTTTAACTAAAATTATTTTAAAAAATTAAGGATTTTTAACAACATTTTTTAATTCTGAAACGCAGAACTTAATTTGCAACCAAAAATTTTCAAGCAAAACTGTAACGAATTTTTTATTAAATTAAATAAATTTTCTACTAAAAAAATGTTTTTTGAACCCAGAAGATTTTTTTTTTTGACAAAAGTTAAATTTTTCACCAAATAGTGAAATTTTTTAATAAAAAAGTTAGATTTTTAAACAAAAATCTAATAATTAAATTTTCAGTGAGAAAAATTACTGTTTAATCAAACATGAAATGAATTTTTAAAAACATAATTACATTTTCAACTAAAATTATGAATCTTTAACAACAACAAAATATGAATTTTTTACAAAGTGAGTTTTCAGTCTAAAAAATAATTAGATTTTTCTTGAAAAAATAATTTAAAAAATAGAAATATAATAAACTTTACATGTGTCTATGAAATTTTTTCAATAGAATCGTTTTTTACTGATTGTGAAAAATATTTTTATTTAAAGCTATTTAATAAAATAGCAAAAACAATAAAATATTTAATTAACTGTTTGGAAGTTTTTGTTTAAATTTATTTGATCCCAGAAAAAAATAAAAAAATAGAAAAATTTGCAAAAGGTTCATTAATAATTCAGATTTTTTAGCTAAAAATTCTGCTTTTCTGTTAAAGATTTAAATATTTTGCTAAAAATTAATTTTTTAAAATAATTTTCTAAACTGAAAAATCAGTTATTATGTGGTAGATTAAAAATTTTAGACATGAAAAAATTGAATCATAGATGGATTTAAAAAAGAATAAACAATTTTCAAATAAACTTTTGAATTATCCACTAAAATAATTAATAGTGTTGCTTTTAAAAAATTGTTTTATTTTGTGTAGAAAATTAAATTTTTTTACTGATAATTTAAATATTCTATTTTTTAATCGACCTTCTTTAGTTGACGGGAAAATAATTTTCTTGGTTATGAATAATCTTTTTGGATCAAAAAGTATATATTTATTATGCATTTTTTTTGGTTGAAGATTACATTTTTAAACTGAAAATTCAAATATTTAATTTTTGAAAATTCAAATCTTTGAAAATTAAATATTTTTGTTAAATATTAATATTTGGGTTAAAAATCGAACCACTTGGTTAAAAGTTATTTTTTTTAATTCACCTCTTTTCCAATAATCTTTTGACTTTGTTTTTTAAAGTAATTCAATTTTTTTCTCAAAATTTCAATTATTTTTTTAAAGATTTAGCTATTTTGTTTAAATCATCTAATTTGTAACAAATTAAAAAATTTTATTTTTCCTTTGAAATTTACCTTGCTTAGTTAAAAATTCAATAATAAGTTTTAAAAATTTTGTCTTTTGTTGAAAATTTGTATTTTGGTAGAAAACTTATCTTCTTGGTTAAAAATTGTAATTTTTAGGGTAAGAATTGAGTTATTTGGTAAAATTTAAACTATGTTATTTAAGGTTTAATTATTCTGTTTTTGGAAATTCGTTTATTTTGCTCAAAAGTCTTTTTCATTTTCAAATTCTCTCTTTTCAAAAGAAAATGTTTTCTAATAGTTTATTACTCCCGGCATCAACTTCTGTTTGGGTTTGCCGCATGACGCAACCTGATGCAACTGACGCGCTGAAATTTCACGCTTGATCTGAGTGTCCGGCTTTACCGGCCGCTGGCTCTCTTTCGTCAAAAACAACCTACTTGCGTTGTCATAAGTCACCGAATAATGGTTAAATGTTAAATTAACTATTATAAATAAAGTAGTACAAAAGAAAAATTTAAAAAAAGATAAATTTATTTCTTGTAGAAATTACAAGTATATAAATTTCACATCAATTGGTAATTGGAGGTGGATCTGGTATTGCGTCCCTTGGCATAGGGGCTGCTCCAGGATAATTAATGGGGCCGTGGATTCTTTCATATATATTTAGATAATATTCATAATGCAATTGCTTCCAATGTCTTACAGTGATGTTCTGTACCCGATTGTCGTACTCGCGTATTATAATAATTTGTCGGAATTGCCTTATTGGATAAATGACGCCATTAATTTCTTCTCTAAAGATGTGATTATGTACGCTTCTTAGTATACCATTACCAATCATGAGTCCTGGTATCTGATTTATTGGAGGACGTGGAGCAACATTGTAAATCTTTAACTGAAAACTGAATTCTGTAAAAAAAATTGAAATTTAATAATTTTATTGGATTAGTTCGAGTTGAATTGGAATTCATGAGGAGGATGAGGTGGAGGTGGAGGTGGAGGTGGAGGATGAAGATGAGGATAATGAGGAGAACGATGAGGAGGGAACGTATTAGTAGATGAGTCTTAAGTTTATAATTGGGATCTAACAGTTGACATCTAATAAGGATTGAAATTTTATAACCGATCTTAAAGTTGGATTTCAGGACATAAATTTAAAAAAAAAAAAGGAGGAGAAGAAGGAAGTGGACAGGATGAGCATAGTATGAGGAGAACAGAATAAGGACAGGAGGAGTTGTAGGAGTAGGGGTAGAAGGAGGAGAAGGAGGAGGAGGATAGGGGCGAGACTAAGAAGTCCTAAATAAGAGATTAGCGTTCATAATTGGAAGGTCAGAGACTTAAAAGTCCTAGATATGAGTCTAGCGTTCATAATTGGAATCTAACAGTTAACATCTGTTAAGGATTGAAATTTTATAACAGGTCTTGAAGTTGGATTTCAAGACATAAATTTAAAAAAAAGGAGGAGAAGAAGAAAGTGGACAGGATTACAACGGGCTGAAGAGCAGAACAGAATAAGGACAGGAGGAGTAGTAGGAGTAGGGGTAGAAGGAGGAAAAGGAGGAGGAGGATAGGGGCGAGACTTAGAAGTCCTAAATAAGAGTCTAGCGTTCATAATTGGAATCTACCAGTTAACATCTGTTAAGGATTGAAATTTTATAACCGATCTTGAAGTTGGATTAATAGACATAAATTTAAAAAAAAGGAGGAGAAGAAGAAGGTTGACAAGATGAGAACAGGCTGAGGAGCAGAACAGAATAAGGACAGGAGGAGTAGTAAAAGTAGGGGTAGGAGGAGGAGATGGAGGAGGAGGAGGAGTAGAGGATAGGGGCGAGACTTAGAAGTCATAGACAGGAGTAAGGACAGTAAGGACACGAGGAGTAGTAGAGTATGGGAAGGAGGAGGAGGAGAAGGAGGATATGTTCGAGAATTAGAAGTCCTCGATAAGAGTCTAGCGTTCATAATTAGAATCTAACAGTTAACATCTGTTAAGGATTGAAATATTATAACCGATCTTGAAGTTGGATTTCAAGACATAAATTTAAAAAAAAACGAGGAGAAGAAGGAAGTGGACAGGATTAGAGCAGGCTGAGGAGCAGAACAGAATAAGGACAGGAGGAATAGTAGGAGTAGGGTTAGGAGGAGAAGGAGGAGGATAGGGGCGAGACTTAGAAGTCCTAGATAAGAGTCTAGCGTTCATAATTAGAATCTAATAGTTAACATCTGTTAAGGATTGAAATTTTATAACCGATCTTGAAGTTGGATTTCAAGACATAAACTTTAAAAAGGAAGGAGAAGAAGGAGGTGTACAGGATGAGAACAGGCAGAGGAGAAGAGAACAAGGACAAGAGGAGTGGTAGGAGTAAGGGTAGGAGGAGGAGATGGAGGAGGAGTAGTAGGAGTAGAGGTAGGAGAAGGAAGAGGAGGATAGGAGCGAGACTTAGAAGTCCTGGATAAGAGTGTAGCGTTCATAATTGGAATCTAACAGTTAAAATCTGTTAAGGATTGAACTTTCATAACCGATCTTGAAGTTGGATTACAAGACATAAATTTTTTTTTAAAGGAGGAGAAGAAGGAGGTGGACAGGATGAAAATAGGCTGAGGAGAACAGAATAAGGACAGGAGGAGTAGTAGGAGTAGGCGTAGGAGAAAGAGGAGGAGGGGGAGGAGGAGGAGGAGGAGGAGGAGGAGGAGGAGGATAGGAGCAAGACTAAAAAGTCCTAGATAAGAGTTAAGCATTCATAATTGGAATCTAAGAGTTAACATATGTTAAGGATTAAAATTTTGCAACTAATGAAACTCGTAATTTTGTCATAAACGATAAATAAAATTTCCATTTAAGAAAATTTATTTGCAACAGAAAAAATTAAAGAATTAATGAAGGAATAAAATTTAAATGTTAAAACTGATTTATAACAAAAATTTGAATAATATAAAAAACATATTTTATTTACCATAATAATTATAATTTTATTTGTTTTTTTAATTATTCTGAATTAATTCATCAACCATTAAAATTAATTTAACAGAAAAGTAGTTTAATTTTAAACCAAACATGAATTTTCTAATCAACAAGATTACATTTACATAAAAATGTGAATTTTTAGCAAAATACAAAAATTCATACCAAAAATGAATTTTTAAGCAAATAATTAAACTTTCAATTTAAAGAGTTAAATATTCAATCAAGAATTGAATAGTAAAATTTTCAGTTATAAAGTTCTCTTAAAAGCTTAATTATTTTATTGATAATTCAACAATTTTATGCATCTCTTTGGTTGAAAATTAAATTATAAAATTGAATTAATAATAAATATATTTTTATTGATTTAATATAATTATTATTATTTTTATTGGAATAAATAAAATAAATAATTAAAAAAATTAATGAAAATTAAAAATAGAGATTTTTTTCTATTTTTTTTCTACTTAACTAGGCTGTTCTGTTTTTTTTTTCGACAATTTTTTTTAATTCACTTCCGGTTTGCAATAGAAAATTTGACAACAAAATTAGCATGAACGCAATATTATTATTATTTACACAGGAAACTTGCTCACAGTATTAAATAATTATTTTAAAAAACTAATTTATGTAAAATAAATAATAATAATTAAAAAAAAAAATTATTCCTAATTTTTTTTCAATGCGAGGTTCGGTTTATCTGTTCTTCAGTTGATTAAAACTCATTCATGTAAAATTGCACGTATTCGTGTCTTATTTAAACGCACTGATAAAAACAGTACTTGCTTTCAGATAAGATTGCCAGGACGTAATAAAATTCATTCTATATAATTTTTGAGTAACAATAAATTTCGTAACAAACTAGAAAATTCTTTTTTTTTTTATAAATGTAACAAAAAATAGATTAACTGTGCCATTTTCTAAACAATTAAATTTTTCAGCTATTATTTATTTTTCCAATTCGTAAAAAAGGAAAAAAATATACATTTTTTTTCTAATTGCATTAACAGAAATCCACCAATCCCGTGAATATAAAATAAAAACATATTTGTGACTTTTTCGAAAAAACAAAACTATTTTAATATATTTTTTATATTTTTAAACAATAAATTTTTTTTGCTTGATTCTCTCAAAATTCCTGTTTCTTGAAATTTTTCTTAATTTTTACTTAAAATGTAATTCATTATTATTTAATTCAATTCCTTTTTTATTAAGTTACAAAAATAATATTTTAAAATATTTGTATTAAAAAATAAAAGTTTTAATGTATTATTTTGTTTTTGTAATTGATTATATATATTTTCGTA
>JAAAKG020134890.1:0-13703 GCA_010014905.2 Druon quercuslanigerum
CATGGGCCACCGAGGCTCTTCCAGAGTGCGAGGCGGGAATCGAACCCGCAAGCCGACAGAATGGGTCCAAAGCCTGCGCTTTAGCCCCCACGACTATCGTTTTAAAAGTTGAAAATGAGAAAAGAATTCTACGTGCGTAACTTTTCTAAGTAACGAATTGCAAAAATTTGGTTAAGTTCGAAATCGCGAAAGACAAAACGATCAATTTTGTTTTAAAAAAAACTTTCGGAAAAATTACAATCACAAGAATTGAAAATGAAAAATATCTCGTCACATTCAAGCATTGTTTCGATTCAAAAATAAATAAACAAACAAAATTCTCTCGGGGGCCCCATGACCGCCAAGGGTCCGCCAAGCGCGCTCATTGGCCAAAAGAAATATTAAATATTTCGCTTATTTTTGAGAATTTCGAAAAATGGCAAAAAACTTTTCTGCTCAAAATTTAAAAAACAATGTCCTGGTTTTTGGCGGTACGAGGTTTCTGGGACACCCTTTATATAAAAGAATGTTATAAATTTATGCTTGCTACATGCCGAACCTTAAATATAATAGAAAGTCCGAGAAATTGAATCAAGGGAATAGTTTGAAGCAATTTTGTTGGATGCCATAAAATAATTCAAAGGGGTGGAGATGATGATTGAAGAGTCCTTGGATGTCCAAGAACCTTTTAAAGATTCAAACGCCATTTTCAAATACGCCATTTTCAAATACGGATAGATGCAGAAAAGACGAGGAAGTAGTATCATACGACTATTAGTTAAGAGCAGTTGAATACTGGAGAAGTGAAAAGAAGAAAAATTGAAACCTTGAGAGTACACAGCAAAAATTCAGAAAAGTTCTTTCAGTAAAACAATTAAGATGTGGCCCCACACTCTAATAAAAGCGGTACTTGAAGCAAAAAAGTTGCTAGGATACTAGGATATGTGACAATACATTCGAAAATTTCAAAAAAGCAATTGATAAGGGGTAATTGTTCAGGATAAAGAAATACGTAGGTGAGCATTAACAGCACAAAAAGAAGTTCGCCATGATGCTTTTCGCTTCCGCGCTTCCCAAACATGGCTGTTAAACTGTTGTTGGCTGTTGAAGAAGAAAAGAAGTTAACAAGCGTTGTCCAGTCTATTTCATTCACGACCCACAGTTACACTGGTAATTACACTGGTAGTAACATTGATCCAAAAGTAGTGGAAGAAGCAACATCCTTTGATAAAATTGTAAATTTTAAAATTATTTTAACAGGAACAATAGAAAAAATGCAACCTTTAGTTGTATTTGGATTCAGAATTTGGAATAATTATGTGCGTCACTTTTCCGATTCTGTAATTTTGATGACTTACGATATCAATTTACATATAGCGAATAATATTATTAAGCATCAGTCTTTGGTTTATAATCAATTAACCTTGCCAAGATATAATAACATTTTTAAATATGCATGGTTTGAAATCGGACATATTGCAGAAAAACCGAGTAAATTAAAGAACCCGGTGGACTTTATTTTCGATGATTCTTGTAAAACACATTAGGTTGTACGAATATCGCTGTAATTTGATGTTTTTGGTGTAAGAAATAATTATATTTTAAACATTTTTTTAACGAATGTCATTATGGTTTAAATTTTAAAGAATAAGTTTAGTTATACTGTTTACAATTTAAAATATTGTGATTATGACCTAAACCTATTATTTTTGCCTTTAACATATGTATACTTTTTCATTAATCATTACTTGTTTTCAGCTATTCTATTGTTGCATATTCTATGATAAATTTTATCCTGAAAAAATGTGATTCATTTACTAGACATCGCATACCTCAATATTACACAAAATTAAAAAATATTTAGCTCCTGTTTTCTTAAAAATGCATAAATGTACTCGCTTAAGATTTTTTTCTCGATTTTGGACCTATCTGGCAATTTTATGTACGATAGGAAAGGGAGGGGATACAGCCGTGTAATTTTTGTATTCTAGTTGGATTATTACAGAATTTGGCCTGCCCTCAACTCGACCCAAATTAATCCTGTCTAATCTTCATCACCCGCCCCGATTCCAGGTAATTAAAATCTAAATGATTGTCCTTGTCTACAAAAGCATCTGTACGATCAACTTCTTGCCTTAGTTTTGAATGATTTTCATGGTCAAGTAAATGGCAACTATCTTTTTGTTCTTTATTTGAATTTACACTAATCTCTATCGGATTCCTTGAGAGAGCGTCTGCATTTAAGGTCATTCTACCGGACTTATAAAATACCGTGTAATCATAATTCGCCTAAATTAATTTTCATCTTGCTAGTTTTACTGCAGGATTCTTAATATTGTGCAGCCAAACTAACGGTCGCTGGCCGTTCACCCACCTAAATCGGTGTTTGGATAAATATGGTCGAAAACGCTTTACGCCCATTTAGGCCCATTTGGAGTACCAGAGGCAAATGCGATTAACAATGTCATACTGTCGCTCACATATTCTAGAATAAATTTCCAATAATAATCAACAAGACCGAGGAATTGTTTAACAGTTTTTCTGTTTCTAGGAATCCGAAAATTCCTTACGACCTCCACCTTGCACAAGTCCGGTATTCCACCTACTTGGGTAAACGTGACCTAGATAAGTAATTTCCTTCTGCAAGAAATTACACTTATCAAGCTTTAGTCTTAATTCAGCGGCTTTTAATCTCTCTGAAAACTTTCTTAGCTTCCTAAAGTGTTCTTCCAAGGAGCATCCATACACACAAAAAGCTTAACTCCCTGAACACCAGAAAGCACTGGGCCCATAACTCGTTGAAAAGTGGGAGGTATATTTTTTAATCCTAATGGCATCCGCTTGAATTCCTGATGGCCAAACGGAGTGAAAAATGCTGTTTTTTCTTCTGCCTCAGGACTTAGGATTAAGAATGTCAGTGATATATGGCAAGGGATAAGCATCGCTAACAGTATTTTAATTGAGGTTTCGATAATCTGTTACCATACTCCACCAATTAATTCCCTGCGAATTAGCCTTTTTTGGTACCTTTAAGACTGATAAATTGTATACGAATTAGCAATTTAAATAATATCATTTTCTAAAAGCTTATTTACCTGTTTTTAAATTTCTTCTTTATGAACCTGAGGATATCTATAGATCTTAGAATTTTTAGGTTTCTCGTCAGTCGTTCTTATTGCGTCAGTAGTGGCATATGTAAACTCTACCTTGTCTCTGGGTATGTCAAATTGATATGGATAACAATTAACGTAAGTTAACAGAGAACTAAATTCTTATTGACCCAAATCGTCAAATTCATCTTTAAGACCGTCCTTTTATACGTCATCGTCAGTTTCAGTGCATGTACTAAGTTGTGGTTTAATAATAGTGAAATCCTCTAATTCGACTGGTGAAAGAGTTAATTCAATCGCCTCGTTAGTCGAGTTTATCATTGACCGCCACTGTGTTTGCTTAAAGCATCACTAATGATAGGACCATTTCGCTAGCCCCAACACTGACGCAACTTTAACTTTTTTGAGGCCAAATATTTAATGCAGAATTTGTTCGTATTTGTTTAACCAAAATCAGAATTTGTGTATCAGCGGAAGAACCTGATTTCTCAAAAAAAAAGGCTGGCGGGATCAGCCAAACGTTTTGCTGGCCCGAAAATATTTAAAATAAAATTTATATGGGCGCATTCTTCTCGTCTTAATTTGTTCAAATTTTTTCAAATAACTGCAAACCCCTAAAAACTACCCCCTGTGCAAAGAAGAGTATGGCGGGGCCAGCAAATTGATTCGCTGGCTCCAAACAATGCAAAATCAAATCTATATGGGCTCATTATTTTCGTGTTGATTTGTTCAATTTGGCTTAACTAACTTCTACCCATAAAAACTACCCTCTGTGCGAAGAACAATACGACGTGGCCAGCAAACCGTTTCGCTGGCTCCGCGATGCTGTTTTTCACACAGGGAGTAGATTTCAAGGGATGAAGGTGGTTGCACAAATTTGAACAAATCAACACGAAAATAATGAGCCCATATAGATTTGATTTTGGATAACTTGGAGTCACCGAATCTCTTTGCTGATCCCAAAATGGTATTCCGCACCCGGAGTAGTTTTTAGGAGTTGAAATTAATTGAAAAAATTTGAATAAATTAAGAAAAGGATAACGCACCCATATAAAGTTGATCTTAAGTAATGTTGGGGCCAGCGCCGTTTAGACCCTGTTTACTTTACGAATATGTGAATTAAAAACATTTAATCTTGTCTATCTTGTTCCAGGTTCGGGTTCACAATTTGAAACAGATCTTCATGGTGCAGAATCTAATAGTTTAACTATAATTCATGCTTTTGGTGGACAGCATTCTCAAGGCGTGGCACATCATCCTGCCATGCATCCTTCTTATGACATACCACCTTATCCTTTTATGTATCCAGCTTATGGCATGCCACCTTATCCTTCCATTCATTTTAGTCCTGCCGAATCTTCTGCGTCTTCCGAGCCATCTCATTATTTCAGGCTCCCGCTTCCTCCTGACCCGCCTCCTCCTGGCTCGCCTTCTCCTGCCCCGCTACCGTATTCTGTAGTATTCGGTATTCACTTTTCATATTTTCATTTATACCGAATTTATCCTAAAAATAACGAGAAGCGGGTACTTCAACTCGTAGTATACAATTTTCGTCCCGACAAAGAATTATTTTTGAAAAGTTATGAGTATATTTTTGTCCAAAAGCCAACCGGTTTGCAAATTGTGTTAGTACAAGAAAATGGTGACGCCCTTGCATTAGTGTATAAACCAAGTAGCAATCCGACATACTTTAGAGCACTATTTCAAAAAGATCCGGTATATGTAGAAGGAATACGATCGAAAGTAAACGTTCTAAGCAACAAGGTTGCAGCAGTGACCCCTGCCGAAGGCAATGACGTTCCATGCAGTGTTGATGTAGATGAATATTATATATTAAAAGGTGGGGAAGGTAAACATGAGCCCAGGAATTTTCGCAAAAGTCGACGAAAACTTTGAATTCAACTTATATACAAAGCTGTTATGAAGTACAGGGATTTTTTATTTCATCCAAAAATTGTGCAATAGAATTATCCGATTCTGATGTTCAATTATGTTTCATGGATTTTTATGAGCAGTATCTCTAGTTTGTCAGTTTGTATGTCACGCCCAAGTGATGAACTACCGAATTCATATTGAAATTTCAAAACTAAGCATTCTAAGAAAATTTTCTACGTCTTTATTGAAAAATAATATATAATAATAATTGGAAAATAATTTGAAAAATTGTATTTTTTTTTTTAAACTTTAACTCTTGTTATCTCTACTTTAACTATTGTTATCTTTATTTGGTTGAAGAATTACATATCTCCTTTAGAGAGTCATTTACGTGGTTTAAACTCTTGTTTTCAATTAGTGTTTTCTGCTAGGAACTTAATTTTGGTTGTTATTACGTAATAATCTTTTTCATTAAAAATTTAGCTTTAGTTACAAATTATATATAGCAGTTGAAGTTATATAATTTTTTATAAAAATTTGTATTTTTGGGTTTAAAATTAAACTTGTTCGTTTCCAATTTGTATTTTTAGTCAATAAGATACATTTGATCATTAAAGTAAAAATTATTTGCTTCGATGTTTAGTAAAAAATGTATCCTATTTCTTTGAGATTTCTACTATTTGATAAAAAGTTGGTCTTTTTCACATAAAAAGTTTTTTTTGAGTTGAAAATCATATTTAATAAATTCTGTTAAAAGGTTGTATTTACTTGGTGAAGAATATATTTTTTTAGTCCAAAATTCAAAATTCGTTATACTCTCCGTTTTTAATTCTCATTTTGTTATGAAAATTCTGCGATTTTGGCCCTAAGTTAATCAAATTGTTTTTGGGAGTAAATTAAACTCTATTAATGGAAATTCCTGTTTGGTTTGAAAATTCTTTTCTTCTTGGTTCAAAATAAAAACTAGCTAACCAATATCTGAACTCATTTGTTATAAATTCATTTTTTGTTAGAAGATTTGTTATTTTATTTTAAATTTCATCCGCTTGGTTGCAAATTCAATAACTTTGTTAAAAAATCGCCTTTTTCAAGTGGAAAATAAATTTTTTTATTTGGAAATTTTCCTCTTCCATTTTTACGTGAAAATATGTGTGTGTGTGTTACTTATGTATGTAAATCGGTCCAGGACTGCTTAATCACAAATAAAAAATCAAGTTCAAATTTAATTGTTTAATGCTGTTTTATTTTAACTACGCTTTGATTATGTATACGAGCATGTTTATGCGTTTTATCAAAAAGTAATCTGAATTAACTTGGCAGCGATTTTTGAGGAGATTATTTCTCATATCGTACCGAGTTTTTTAGGGAAAAAGTAATTTTTCATTTGCTAATATAATTTTTTACCATCGAAACAAACTCCATATGGGTATTTTAAAAAAATGAGCTGAATTAAATTTATTTATATTTTCGAAGCGAAAAATGGGGCATTGATAGCAATGTGCGTTGACTTAAAGACGGCGTTTGACTTATTAGAGCGATGCGAGATAGAAAACGTTATGGAGATAAAGGGAATAAAAGAGGGATATATATAGTTACAATTTTGTCATAAGGTGAACCGCAGGATCTCTCGGATATCGAGTGCTAATCTGAAAAACTGCACCCGATTCCAGCAAAATCGCGGTAAAATTTCAGCCATAACCACGTCTCACGACCGCCAGACAGGTTGGTACACTCTGTAACGGAATCAATATGTCGATCCGCCAAAAGGCTTAATAATACTGTTTACGCATAGGATGCTTAGCACCTCTAAGAGCACTGATGATAGGACGTTTAATTTAACAAAATATTTCGGGGACAGTCGTCGCAACTCCCTTACAAGGCCCTTGTGCCTTTTTTCATTTTCCTTGGCTATGATGTTTTTGTCAGCTGGTGCCGAAAATTCGATAACGAACATGGTTCGCTTCTCGAAGTCAAGGAGAACTATGTCAGTCCTCGAGTGTGCAACAGAAACAATTTTTGAGAATATAAAGTTCCAGTATATGCAGCACAGTATACAATTTTTGTATCAAAAAAATTTTTTTTTTTTGTTAGTCTGTATAGGATCGACAAAAAGCCATCCGAATCACAAATTATGTTAATAAAAGAAAATGAAGACACTTTTTCATGCCCTATTTCAAAAAAATTTGTTTTATCCACGAGGAATACGATCGAAAGTAAATGTAAGAAGAAACGAGGTTGAAACAGTGCTAGCTGACGATGATGCAGATGAATTTTATACAATAAAGGGTTAGGGTATTCCAAAAAAAACCAACAAAATTTAATTGGATGAACGAAAAATTTGAAGCAACTTATTTTTGGTGTGCAATATTATACTTTTAATTTCGTTTAAAAACTATCTTGGTTGTCTGAAATTCATATTTGCAGGTCTTCTTGAAAATTCAGCAACTTGGTTGAATCTGGAAGTGCTGTATAAGAATTCGCCTTTTTTTGTCATTTAAAATTTGGTTTTAAAATTTTACACTTTGGTTGGAATTACCTCTTTTGTTCGAAGCGTATCTTTTCGGGTTAAAAATTGATCCTGTTTAGATGAAATGTACTATTTTTTGTTAAAAATTAATTTTTTGGTCAACATTCGTTTTATTGTGGTGCTCAAAATGAATGTTTGACCTGGAAATTTAACTATTTTACGTTTGTTTAAAAAATGATATTTTGATATGATTGGCGAATTACATATTTCCTTTGGAAAATCATTTATGTGGTTAAAAATGATTATTTTTCTGTAAATTAGGCTTTATACATTAAATATAAATGAAAAATTTAAAATAAAAATTATTGGCTTTAAATTCTTAGTCGAAAAATGTATCCTTTTTCTTTGAAATTTCAACTGTTTGATAGAAAGAGTTGTCCTTTTACATAAAAAGCTTTTTTTTGTAGAACATCACTTCGCCGAAGTCCATCAACATTCTCAAGCGACCAAAGGGCTACTGACCTGCGCAGATTTGCAGCAATTCTATCATAATCCAAATAATGATTTTTTAAATTCTGATATTTTTCGCGTAAGTGTCATTATAAGATTTAAGTGGCCGACCTTTTACCTTTATTTAGTTTCTTCAAAAATTATCTGTTGCATTGAAATTATTCTATTACTGAATAGAATGACTTCGCCTTCTAAACTCAAATCGAATATTTTCGAAAAAGTTCATATCATGAATTGGAATAGCGAATTTTGCAAAAGATTATCATTCTTAGCAGAAACGGAAAATTTTTGAAAAGTATTAAAATTCCAGACTTGAACTAGCAATTTAAGTGCTTTCATTTGCATTAAAGTTCTTATTACTTCAAATAAAACATTTTCTAGAATTAGCTTTTGATTTTTTAAGTAGACACTATACAAAATTGCCGTCTAAAAAAGAGCTGACCTTAATCGCGGAAGGTTGCAGAAAAATTGACTTTTATGAAATGTTAATACCTCACGAGGACAATCGAGACGCTGGGAAACAAAAAGAGAAGAACGAGAATACACAGCTTACAATCTGACAAAACACTTAAATTTTCATTAATGACATTGTAAACCGAATTTTTCCTTATTGCATTGATCAGTGTCTCCTTATATTCAAAAAGATGAAGGTGGTCTATACCTTGGTCTTAGCTTCGGCGGTAATCTTCAGCTGTATTGGTAAATATAATAGTAGATTCTCATTATAATTTTGAGGAAAACTTTTTAACCTTCACGCTAGCGGTATGACTAGACACATCTAGATTCTGACGTGTACAGTTCGAAGTGTGTTTAAAAATTCAGGTGTGTCGTAAAGAAAATATTTTTATTGGGTAGAAAATTAATTTCTTCAGTATAAATGTCTTTTTTAAAAAATTATTTTTTTAAGGTAGTTGTCGCGCCAAAAGGCAGATATCTAAAAAAGAAATAGTGATTTTAGAAATGAAAATATTTAAACTGATGTCATTCTAAGTAAAATTTTTTTTTTATGAAAAATGTTAAAATTCGAAACAAAAAAACCATTAATTCTAAACATGTTTTCTGCAACTAAATTTTTTTACTCTCCTTTCTTACGAATGTTTGAAAAATAATAGTATTTTGATAAACGACGGCTTATTTTTCCGGAAAAATATTCTCTACAACTCTCCTATTTTAATCTAAAAACTAGAAAGATTAGAGTTGCATAGAATATTTTCCCGAAATCTTCCTCTTTATTCTGAATTTTAATATCTCTTCTGAAAAATGTTTTTTATTTGAAATTACATCAGTTATGATACTTTGATTCTTTAAATATGAGAAAAACTATTTTTTTAGATATCTGACTTATTTCTCTAGATTCAAATTAAACTATACAATTTTTTATTAAAAACAATTTTTTTGTATAAATTTAGCCTTTATGTTTAAAAAATCAACTAATACGTTGAAAATTACTTATGAATTGATTTTTGATTCATTATTTTAAAAAATCTCTTTTACTACGCTTATTTTGAGCCCAGGCCTTTTATTTACTTGGTCAAAAATCTGTTCATAAAAAAAGATTAATATTTTCAGCTAAAATGTGTTTTTGGGAATTTAAAATTTATTTTTTTGTTAAATAAAAAATTTATTTTTCACCTAAAAATGTAACTATTTCACATTTTCCGGAACTTTTGCTTCCTGATAGAGGTTATTTCTTTTTTCTTAAAAGTTTATTTGTTTGAGGTAAACACTTATATCTATAACTAGAAATAAATAAACCTTGAATTTTCGTCAGTTCTTTTATGCACGGAAGTGTGATTTTCTTATCATTTCCCTTCAAAAATAAAACCAAATTAAAATTTTGTGTTTGTGTGTGTGTTTGATGATAACTGCGATAACTGCGTTTTGAAAAATTCGTCTTCTTGTGTTCAAAGTTCAACTACTCTACTGGTACTCTTCTTATTAACTCTTATCATTTTCTTGATATGTCCCTGTCTCGCTGCCGTATAGAACAGTTGGCACAAATATGGCTTTATGTATTGCCATTTTAGCCTAATTTGATATATTTTTACTTCTTATAAGGGGGCCTGCTCTACCAATAACCTTCTTACCTTCGTCCATGCGTCTATCTAACTCCTCATCTATCTCCCCGTCTCTAGTAAAGAAGCTACCAAGGTATACGAATTTACCAACTTCTTTAATTCTCTCATCATTTAATACAATGTTGCATATTTTTTTCTCACTCTTTCCTTTGAACACCATAGTTTTTGTTTTATTTACGTTAATTTTGAGGACTGTGCTATTCATGCTTGCATTTAATTTATGCAGCCTTCTTTGCAAATCTTCGAAAGATTCTGCAATAACAACCTTATGCTCTGCAAACGCTAACCCAAGTACCCTTCCTGTTTCGAGATCCACACCTTCTTTGTCAAAAACACTATTCCTAAACACTTGTCCATAAATAGTATAAATAGCTATGAAGACATGACGCATCCTTGTCTAACGCCTTGTATAATATCGATCCAGTCACTCAATTTCCCATATACCATTACAATCGCTTTGCCACCCATATATATTGTTCTTATAGCTTGTTAGAGCCATCTTTTTACTCCGTACTCTTTTAGAACTTCCCAAAGTTTGCTTCTATCTACCGTGTCGAAAGCTTTTTCTAGATCAACAAATGAACAGAAAACTTTTTTGCCCACTTTCAAACTTTTTTCTGTGATTTGCCTGAAGCCAAATATTTTATCCGTACACGAACTTTCTGGCATAAATCCAGTTTGACTTTCTAAATCTTTTCTTCTGTTATTTGCTTGAAAAAATTATTCGCCGCTTCGTAGGCTACGCGTATTAACGCCCTCAATACGAAGCTTGATCGAACCAAGAAGAACCAGGCGCCTAAAAAGGGAAGAATCTCAACCTAATAATAAGTATCTTTGAGTATATTTTACCTACGGTACTTAATAAGCTGATCGCTCTGTAATTATTGCACTAGCTTTTATCTCCATTTCTCTTGAATATTGGCACGATAATCGCTTTTTTCCAATCACCTCGGACTTTTCCAACTCAAATGCATAGATATATTACTTCGCACAGTCTATGCGGTATGTACACGCCACCGTCTTTATGCTTTTCAGCATTAATACTGTCTACCCCGGTAGCCTTACCGTTTTTCAAGTTTTTTATTATATCCCTAACCTCAGTGACACAGAATTTCTCTCTGAAAGCGTTACTAACCCCGCCTGCCTCACATTGCATTTCCCCTTTGCCATTTCTCACATTGACAAATTCTGTACTTTTAATTCCCTGCATTGCTTTATGGAGTAGCTTCTTGCTTCCTTCAAAGACTTTTTGTCTTTTCTTCTCTTCTTCTGCTCTATGTTTATGTTTGCTTTCTCTAAATAATCGCTTAAATATCCTGTTTTCGCTAAGACCTGTCATGCTCAAAGTTCTTTTGTACGCTTCTTTATTTGTTTTTTGGGCAGCCGCAAGTTCATCATTTCACCATGCGCCCGCTATATCTTTTTTTCTTATAAGCGCCTTTTAAGTTGCCTTGCCTATGCTTTCAAATATCTTCTTTTGGAAATCTATTCGTACATCCGGTTTCTGTAGGTTCTCAATTTTGATTCGCGTTTGTTTTGCTTTCTAGGTTCTCTTTTTTCTTCATCTCCGACCTAAGTTAATTTTGGATATCAGAAGGTAATAATCGGTTCAAGAACCCGTTTTCTCTGTCCCTACTTTCGCATCCCTTTCTCTTTGTTTCATGTACACATAAAATGTCTAGTTTCCTTACGTGCATAGTTTCTCATAATTCTTTTAAGTTGAGATCATTCACCTCATAAGCATTCCATACACCAAGTATGGAATGAGTGGAAGGAGGAGGGGGTGGGAGCGTGAAACCCAGACTGTCGACTTGGGTTTATTTTTTAATACCGAAAAGATCACCAATCTTCAGCAGCGCTGCAGTAGATGTGAAAAAATTTAAAATGTAAAGAATACGTGTGTATGCATCGAGTGTTCCTAAGATACTGATTTTTTATCAACATGCACTGAAAGACAAGAATCACATTTCATTTGCGTGTATTTTTTTTATGTGTCTGCGCGTCGGTCTTTAGAAGTTTCTACGAAATTCGATTAAATGAGATGATTAAATAAAAATTTAGAAAAATAAAAATAATTAAATAAAAAATACAATACATAATGAAGAGAGAGGGAGAGTACCCGTTCCCACTTCCTCGCCAAATCCATTACGTGCAGTGTATTCCAAAGAATTAATTGAATGCATGATACATTAATAAGAATTTAGAGAGAATTTTCAAAGGGTCATTTTATATGTTCGCGAGTGAGAAAAGTTTATTGAAAAAAGAAGGACGTAATGTTTTTTAAACTTTCATAACGACATAAACATTGAAAAACGGGTCACTTATATGAAGAATACAACACATTTTTTCATTATTAAAAATTGCTCGAAAAATTAGGGCAATATATTCAAATAAATTAAATATGATACATTATTAAATTAGGATACACGTTTGGATGACGACTGAGATTTACTTGTAGAAGGTACACAAAGGTCCCACTCAGTAAAAGGATATGATTCAACGATAGAGGAATAAGGATAAGAGAAGAAATCGATAACACTTTGAAATTAGAATTCTATTAAAATGTAAACATGTAAAATTAGAGACTAATTTGTTTAATCTTTATAATTAAATTAATCTAAAAATATTTTCTTACTTAGAAATAAAATAATAAATTATGTCTGCTATTTAGAGCACGTCGTGTAAACACACCGTCTTCAACCTAATCAAAATCTGTTAAATTCAAATAAGATCATATCAAGTCGTAGTTAGGTATTTCAACAATATTTTTAAATATACATATATCTGCATACATATGTAGTGTATATTGCATAAATATTGAAATATTAATGATAAAAATTAACTTCTAGAGTCCCGTTTTAGGATTCTTAAACATAATTTTGAAAGTATTTAATTATTTATTTCCTACGTGGCTTTAAAATTTACCTCTGGCGTGCGTGGACACCTGTTAAAGCGATTTTCCGGGTACAGAGTATCTGGCTTGCTTGTTATGAGGCACTGAAATAAAGATCTTCACCAAATTTTACAATAATACAGCTAGTAGTTTTCATAATATATTTCATGCACACTAAAGTGCCCTGTATGTGGAGAATTCCCCATACATCATTAATCTTTTTACAGAATCAGCAAAAAGGCCAAAAATAAACGATAGTCAATCTTCTCAAAATAATCAGAGATTGAATGAACAGGATATAGCAAACCTAATACATCAGCATGATCATGGGGCAGAGATATTTGGCTACGATTTTGAGCACGATCTTCCACCTGTACCAGGATTCGGTTAGTTGAAAATTCATCTCTTTTTTGTTCAAAATTTTAAAAAATTTTGGAAAAAAATTCTTTTCTTTGTTTAAAAATTAATTTTTAACTGAAAATCCAGCTATTTCATTTTCCGTCAAAAATTTATCTTTTTAACTAAAAATCAAATTACTTGTAGGAAATTCCCACTAGTTTACAAAAAATTTATTTTCCTGTTAAAAGGTACTTGATTTTAATTAAAAATTGTTGGTTTAAAATACAAACTATATTCTTAACAATTTGTTTTTTTTCATTACACATGGATTAAAAATTTTTCCCAAAATATAAGTGATTCCTTTTCGCAAATTCGTCTTTTTACATTCTCATCATTTATGATTGAGAAAGTATTAGAATTGTCGGAAATTTGACACCACCATGTTTCAACGG
>JAAAKG020134891.1:0-13703 GCA_010014905.2 Druon quercuslanigerum
AACTAACTGGTTAAAAAATATTTGGTGGAAATGTCAACTTTGTAGTTTAAAATTCATCTTTTATGTTAAAAATTCATTTCACTACTTATAAGTTCCACTTTTTAGTTTTAACTTCAGATATTTGGTTTAAAATTAACTTTCATGTAAAAAAAATTCAACAATTTTTTTTTTTAATTCTAAATTCTAGCTCAAAATTACTTTTTCTTTTGTTGCAAAATCATATTTTCGAATTTTTAACCACACGGTTCATTCTTCAACCAACAGCGATCATTTCTCAATAAAGAATGTAATAGTTGTATTGCTAACAAAAAAGAACTAATTTCAATTAAAAGAGAAGAATTTTAAAACCAAAAAGGCGCTTTCAAAAAAGAAAAGGAATTTTCAAACACATATCTTTTCTTGAAAATTCGTGTAAATTAAATTTTTGGTTGAATCTTCTTTGTTGAAATCCATTTTTTTTAAAGAAAATTAAAATTTGAACAAATTAATTTTTGTGCCGAGGATTGATAATTTTAATAATTATAATGATAATTTATAATTTCAGTTGAAAATTCATCTTTGTTTAAAAATTGAACTATTTTGTCGAAAATTTATTCTTTTTTTGTTTGAAAATTAATTTTGCTAAATGTATTTTCTTGAAAATTAGCATTTTTCATAGAAAATTATTTCTATCATTTGAAACTAATCTTTTTGTTTGACGAAAATTATAAATCTTCAGGCAAGAAACCAATTTTTAACAAAGAACTCTTTGTAAAAGGTTTAAATACTTTCTTAAAAATTGGTTTCTTGGCTAACATTTTATAATTTTCGTTTAAAATATTCATCTCTTTGGCAGAAAATTTGGTAGAAAATTGAACTATTTTGTTAAAAATTCGACATATTTTGTTGATTTCAAATTTATTTAAAAATTAACGTCTACTTTGGTTTTGAATTAAACTAGTTAGTTGAAAGTTTAACTACTTTGATAAAAATTCATTTGGTTTTGGTGGAGATCCATTTTAATTAAAAATTCATAATTTCCGTTAAAAATGTAATTATTCAATAAAAAACACCTTTTTCGTATTTTTGGAACAGCCCCTAACTGAAAGTTCCACTATTTGATTGAATATTCTATTTAGCATTTTCAATATGTATACCGAAGAATTGAATGAAACACGTTTTAAAAGAGAATAACAAATAATCGTACGCAAAGAAATAAAAATTTATAATAAAATAATGAAAAACGTTTCCCTTATAATATTGAACCGCATTGATTTTAAGGAGGCATCTATTTTATTGTTCAAACTGTAAGGAAAGAGTTAAAGAAAAATCAGTTCCACTATGAATTGAAGATGTTTTGAAATTTTCATTAAAGTCATTCATCAAAGTAATTCACTGGCTCTGAGTCAAAGAACAGTTTCTTTTATTCAATGAAATATTACATACTTCGATACAAATGATAAATTTGGACAACTTTCAACTGAAATTAAAAAGTTGGCTGCACTACGTGCACTATATATAATATTATAATGAATCGAAACGATCGGTAATGAAAACGAACGATGCTTCAAGGTCAGTTAATTAGAAATGCGTTTAATGAGCTTACTGCTTTGGAAGGTGGTGGTATGTGGGTACGAGATACGTGATCACTGATGACGCTGTAAAAAGAGAGAGAGAGAGAGAAAGAGAGAGAGAGAGAGACCTTCCGCTCTCGTGAACCGTATCCCCTCCATCTTCCGAGCGAGAGTATCATCCATGGTGGCATTTCCGGTTCCAGAAGACAAGGAGTCGCACCTCAATTCACTCAATGCATTTCTATCTTTCATTTTTTTTTCTTCCTTTCTTATAACTTGTAGTCTTATATTCTTATGATCTTACTATACCTGCTTACTCTAGACTCTAGAGTCTAGAGTCTACAAGTCACCCGTGAGGTAAGGAAATAAAACAGAACGAACCGAATTATGGCCGCTTTGCAGGCGAGAGGATAGCCTACATCCATTCTGTATAATGGGTAAAAGGAAAATAACTTATATTCAGAGAGAGAAAGAGAGACGGAGAGATTTCATCAAACAAAATTCCACTTTTCTTCCATATTTATGCTTCTGTTTAAACAAAATTGTTTATGTAATTAATAATTTTTGGATATTTGAAAAAGCTGATACCAAGGATTCTATAGCAATATGTTTCTTGATTATTATGCTGCAAGAAATGTAGCCTTTCTATCAAAGAATGGTTAAAATCTGAATTTGTTTATTAAAATTGTTTATATAATTCATTTTTGGTAATTTAAAAAGTGTCGTTACAGGAAGTCTTTGGCAAGAAATTTCTATTAATTTAGCAAAAACATGTAAGGCTTTACATTAAAAAAAATGGTCAAAATGTGCATTTGTTTATGAGATTTGTTTATATAAATAATTATTTTCGGCAATTTAAAAAATATGACTGTAAGAAGTTTATATCAAGACATGTCTACTTGATTTCGCAAAAAAATGTATCTCCATTCATTAGAAACTAGTGAAAATGTGCATTGGTTTCTAAAAATTGTTTATATAATCAACCATTTTGTTAATCTGCAAAATCTGATACCAAGGAGTCTTTAGCAACATATTTCTTACTTATTATTCTGCAAAAAAATGTAGCCTTTCTATCAAAGAATGGTCAAAATCTGCATTTGTTTATAAAATTTGTTTATATAATTAACTATTTTCGGCAATTTAAAAATTATGACTGTAAGAAGTTTATAGCAAAACATGTCTAGTTGATTGCGCAAAAAATAAAGCCTCTCTATTAAAAAATGGCGAAGATGTGCATTGTTTTATAAAAATCTTTTATATAATTATGCATTTTTGTTTATTTAAAAAATTTGTTGACGAATAGTTCGTAACAAGATATTTCTACTGGATTTCACAAAAAAATTAATGCCCATTCATTCAGAACTGGTCAAAATGTGCATTGGTATATAAAAATTGTTTATATAGGCAATCATTTTTGGTAATTTGCAAAATGTAATACCAAGGAGTCTTTACCAACATATTTCTTGTATATCCTGTAAAAATATGTTGCATTTCCATGAAAAAATGGTTGCAATCTGAATTTGTTTATAAAAATTGTTTATATCGTCTATTTTTGGTTTTTTGAGTGTGTTTGGCGTGAATTGTTTATATAATTAATAATTTTCGGCAATTTAAAAAATTTGACTGTCAGTAGTTTATATCAAGACATTTCTAGTGGATTCCGCAAAAAAAAATAATGTTCATTTATTAAGAACTGGTCAAAATGTGCATTAGTTTCTAAAAATTGTTTATATAATCAATGATTTTTGGTAATTTGCAAAATGTGATACCAACGAGTCTTTACAAACATATTTCTTGTTTATCTTGCAAAAAAAAATATAGCATTTCCATGAAAGAATGGTTAAAATCTGAATTTCTTTATAAAAATTGTTTATATAAACCATTTTGGGTAATTTTAAAAATACGATAACAAGGAGTCTTTGGCAAGACATTTCTATGGAATTAGCAAAGAAATGTAAGACTTTACATGAAAGAATAGTCGAAATATGCATTTGTTTCTAAGATTTGTTTATATAATTAACTGCCTTTGGAAATTTAAAAAATAAACTGTAAGAAGTTTATATCACGAAATTTCTAGTTGATTCCGAAAAAAATTAAACCTCTATTCAGAAATGGCCGAAATGTGCATTTTTTTTACAAAAATTGTTTATATAATTATGCATTTTTGTTCATTTAAAAAATTTGTTAACGAATAGTTCGGGAAAAGATATTTCTAGTAGATTTCGCAAAGAAATGTAGTCCATTGATGAAGAAATGGTCATCATGCAAATTTGTTAACAAAAATTGTTTATATTATCAAATATTTTTTCACTTCGAAAAATATGATAACAAACCCATGTAGAAATAGAAGCTCCTATCGATCCATTTTTAGTTTATTTTGCTAAAAATGAGGCCTATTAATTAAAAATTATCAAAATGTGAATTTGTTTAGAAAAACTGTTTATATAGTTGATAGTTTTTGTAAATATGAAAAATATGACAACAAGGAATCTTTAGTAATATATTTCTTGTTTATTCTGCTAAAGAAATGTAGCCTTATGATAAAATTATGTTTAAAATATGCATTTGTTTAAAAAATTGTTTATATAATCCCTTTTTGGTAATTTGAAAAGTGTTGTCCCAAGGACACTTTGCCAAAACATTTCTACGGATTTAGCCAAAAAAATCGAAATCTAAACATAAAAAATTAGTAAAGATGTGCATTTGTTTATAACAATTGTTTATATACTTAAACAATTCTGGTAATTTTAAAAATGCGATTCCAAGAAGTCTTTGACAAGACATTTTGAGTGGATTTAGCATACCAAATTGAAGTATTCATGTGAAAAAATTAGCAAAATGTGCGTTTGTTTATAAACATTGTTTATATAATTAACTATTTTCAGCAATTTGAAGAATAATAATTTGATAAGTTTATTGCAAGACATTCTTATTTGATTCCTTATAACAATTAAGCCAGTTTATTAAAAATGTTCAAAATGGGTATTTTTTTATAAAAATTGTTTATATAATTAACCATTTTCGAAAATATGGCAGCATAGAATATTTATCAAGAGTATTTTGCAAAAAGATTAAGTCTCTTCATGAAATAAATGGTCAAAATGTGCGTTTGTTTACAAAAATTGTTTATGTAATCAAACCTTTTTATAAATTTGAAAAATACGATGACAAGGTGCCCTTTGCAGGCCATTTTTAGTTGATTCCAAATAAAAACTAAACCTATTCCTATTAAATTAAAAATAATTGAAAGGTGCATTTGTTTAGACAAATTGTTTATATAATTACCATTATTTGTGTCAATGACAAATTATGATGACAGGAGTCTTTAACAAAATATTTCTAGTTTATTCCGCAAAAAATGTGGACCTTTTCCTTAAAAAATGATTAAATCTGCATTTGGGTATAAAAATTGTTTATATAATTAATTACTTTTTAAAATTTATAAAATATGATGCCCAGGAATTTTTAGCAAGAATTTTTTTAGTAGATTTTGCAAAAAAATCAAGTCTCTTCCTGAAGAAATGGTCAAACTCTGCATTTGTTTAGAAAAATTGTTTACATATAGTTAACCGTTTTCTGCAATTGAAAAAATATTAGAGCGAGGAATTTGAAAAATCTAAAGGTAAGACACTTCTAGTTGATTCTTTAAAAACATGAAGTCTATTAGTGAAAAAATAGCAAAATCTGTATTTGTTTAGATAGACTGTTTAAAATTCATAGTTTTTATCACTATGGAAAATTTGACAACAAAGAGTCTTTGACAACATTTTTCTGCTTAAGTCCTGAAAAACATTAAGCCTGTTTATGAAAAAATCATAAAATTCTCTATTTGTTTATAAAAATTGTTTAATAATTACTCTTTTAAGGCAATTTGAAAAGTATGACAGCAAGGAATTCTTGGCAAGACACTTCAAGTTCATTTCGTTAAAAAAATTTAATTTATTAATAAAAAAATCGCAGAAAAGTTTATTTGTTTAAAAAAATTGTTTATAATTACATATTTTTGTTAATTTCGAAAATATAGCAAGGAATATTTGACAGTACATTCATAGTTAATTTCGCAAATAAAATTATCGGTTTCTTCATTAAAAAATGGTCAAAATCTGCATTTAAAGAAAATTGTTTATATCATTAAACTTTTTTTTAATGTATAAAAAATTTGATAGTATAGAGTATTTGTCAAGATATTTCTAGTTTATTCCGGTAAAAAAAACTTTAAGCCTATTCCATGAAAAAATCTTTAAAATCTGCATTTGTTTATTAAAATTGTTTATGTAATTAAAATTGCTGCGCAATGCAAAATATAGCTGCAATGAGTTTTTGTCAAGACATTTCTAGTTGATTACGCAAAAAATTAAGCCTATTCATGAAAGAAGGGTAAAAGTTTGCAATTGTTTACAAAAATTGTTTATATAATTCATTATTATTATTATTTTTTTGTTTTTTGTTTTCACAAATATCATAGCAAGGGGTCCTTGAAATAAAAATTTTGTTTTATTCTGTAAATTGCACAATAATATCTGTTATATTCATATAAAAAATATTGATGTCAAACAAATATAAAAAATAACATTTATTAATTAGTTTATTTATATGATTATAAACCGTTTTTACTTGCTCTTTTCTCTAACCCACATAAAATTGTTTTCAGTTAGTTTTTTAAAATAATTTGTAACCTATTTTAATGAATTTGAAAGTCTTAAAAGAAATGGAATCACTGAAACGTTAAACAAAAAGAAATTCCAACTTTAGTGTTAAATAATAATTACTTTGAAATTTACAAAAGTTGTAACTTGCTGGAATTTATTTATAAATACTGTATTTACTGATTTTATGAAGTTTTATATAAATATGAGTAGTTTCAACAAAATGGAATGGTTCATTTAAAAAGAAATAATAAAATATCGAATATTGATATTAAATATAAAAAAAATTAATTGCTTTCACAAATATTTTAGAAATTTAGTTAATTTTCACAATAAAAGAAAAGGCTGAAATTGGATCAATATTGTAAATCTAGATCTTAGATCTGCTTGCTTGCTTGCTTGCTTGTGGTTTCACGCAAGTTTTCCTCGCAAGAAAAGTATCCAGTATATTAATCTTTTAGGTCAATCTTAGTGATTTCAAGATCATTAACCATCATGAAACTGAGCAAAGACAGAAGATAACAATACTTTCTTATTCGCACAGAGATGGCATTTTATTTATTTCGAGAATTCATGAGACAGGAATCAGGATTTTAATAGGCCAATATGAACTTCAATGACAAACATTACATATGACTAAGCATTCGTACTTATAAATGGAACATTGCGAATTGAAGTAATTTAATTTATTTTATAACTATCAAGTCAATAAAAAATGGGAGACCAGGCCAGTTCAAAATAACCTAATTTTTTACTTTGAAGATGATCTGCTCTAATAAAAATAGTAGAGGCACTTTTGGTCTAACTAGGTGACTTATAAAAATCAGCCTTGGCTTTAGAATGTGACAGAATATACCAGAACGTCGATAAAAATATTTTTATAATTCCGCTGGCAAGCTTATTAAATTATGTGTTAGATGAGCCTTAGCTGAAAAAATTTGGCTGTTTGCATTCACAATTAAGGAAGATACACTGCCGGTCAAAAGTTTCAGGACACCTGTTTTTTGATGACCGAAAAAGTTCACTTAATTTCGATTCTGATGAAATTTGTTCTCTCTAAAGGGTTGAATGCTCTCAAAATTTTGTAGAAAATGAGCCCAGGATGAATCCAATTGGTATATTTTTTAAGTAGATATTGAAAAATAAATTTCTATCACAGTGAAAGAACTTAAAGTTGTTCCATGCTAAAAAGCTGTTGCGATACTGTGGATAAGTAGCTTTAAAATGAGACCAAGAACAATAAAAAATATTGATTATTGCGGACTTTTTTTTCAATATCTTTTACAAATTTCCTCTCCGACATAATCTAAACTAAGTGAACTTTTTCAGTCATCAAAAAACAGGTGTCCTGAAACTTTCAACCGGCAATGTATGTTAAAGAAAAGTTGTTGGAAAGAATCTACGAAAACAGTTAAAAAAGGAAACTTTTTGCTTTCTTGAATAAACAGTCTGCTCGATAAACTGAAACAGCTTGCCTTCATAAAGTGATTCACGTTTTTTAAATTCTGCTCAAGCAACATAGTACTCTTTTGTGAAAAAAAAATTGGATGCACACTACCGATAGTATCGGACTGCTAACCGAGTGACCTATTAAAAATAAGCCTTGAATTTGAAAGGTGATAGCGCCGTCCAGAATACAGACAAAATTAATTTTAAAACACCCTTGGAAAGCTTATTAATTTCTGCATTAGATGAGCCTTAGCTGAAGTGATTTGGCCTTTTAAGTTTGGAATTACAACGTGACAAAGACAAAAAGAAAATTCCGGTTTTTGAGGAACTTTGTACTTCAACCATCGAACCAAATCGGAATTTTTATCTTCATCACCGTCATAATTCAATACCAAGAAGGCCAAATTATTACAAATAGGGCACATTTAACGCTGTCATTTTATAAGCTGCCCAAAAATTTAAAAAATATATTTTACTCTATATTCTGGACGGCACTATCGCCTTTCAGAGTCAATGCTAATTTTTGATAGGTCACTAGCCCAGTGGCACAATTTGAACATTTGGCAAAATTTTATGAAGGCAGGCTTTCTTATTTTTTGTTTAAAATTATTATTTAAAAATGTAAACATTTGTATATTTGGCACTTTTTTAATGTCCCGAAGTTGGACGATGAAGGAATTAATAATCAAAATATGAGATGTTGCGCGAATCATGCTCTATAAGATAAGATACATAATGAAATGACATTTTATACCTGTGAGAGTGAAATAATTTAAATTTTGCCATTTTTTACAATAAAATTTAGTATTTTAATCCTAAATGAGCTAAATTATTGCCTCTAGAAGTTCTGAAATTTAAACAGAAAACGTATTTTATATTACTTAACAATGTATTTTAAATTCGATTTCCGCAATTCAACCATGCCAAACCACGCACGACCTTCCTGAAAGTACTTCCGAGCGTTGAAAATTCAATAAATCGTTTAATTTCGAAAATGATCGTAAATTAGTCGCGGTTAAGGAAAAGTGTGCTTTCAGGCATTGGATTTTTAGGTCACACCTTTTCTAATGTTTCTATAATATATTTTCTTATACACCTCCTCCAATTATGTTACGAAATATATTTTTAGACAAAAATTTCTTATTCGATATTTTTTTGATCAGTTTTCCTCATTTCCAGTAAAGTAACCATTTGTTTATATAATTTATTTAAAAGTGGATGAATAATAACTAATAACATATTTTGATTTTTTATTATATACACTATAAACATCACTGGCAATATTATTTAGGAACTATTAAGAAAAGAAACCGACTTCTGTCTTTGTTTAAATACCTATACTGGGCCGCTGCTTGCCTAATTTATTTGTTTATTAGATTAAAATAATCATCACTGGTAAAAATTATGACAATAGTTATTTCTTCTTGTTTTTAAATGATCAGAATGAGCATCTGTTTTTATACTTTGTTTGTAAAATTAAGATAAAATATTGAATAACAATTTATTTGTTGATTATAAAATTTAACAGCAATGTGCATTGTAAACGAAAATTCATAATTAATGTGAGGAAAGCTGATAGGCATTTGATACCTGTGAGAGTAAAATAATTTCAATTTTGCCATTTTTTACACTAAAATTTAGTATTTTATTGTATTGAAATATTTTTTTATTTGTAACAGTTTGGACTAATGAATTAAGCGTACTAATTTTTTTTTAACAATTCATTATGCTTTTTTATTTTGTTTTATTTATTTACAAAACTATTTTGTTGAAAATTCTCTTATTTTTTGGTCGAAATTCATATTTTTATACTAAAAATGAAAAAATTACATTTTTTGTAAAAAATTTAACTTATTTAGTTAACTATTAATTTATTTAGTTTAAAATATATGTAGCTCGTTTGAAATTATATTTTTGTAAAAGTAATATTAATTTTCTTTGTTAAATTCTTCTTTTTGGATAAAAATTCATTTTTTGGTTTAATATTAATTATTGTAAGTGGAAATTTTTTTGTTTTGCTATTCAGAGTTTACTTTCTTTTACTGAAAACTTAACTATTTTTCAAAATTTCTTTGTTTTTTCTTTATTGAAAATGTATTTTTTGAACCGATAAAGAAATTTTTAATTTAAAAAGGTTTCAACAAATTTAAAACAAAATGCAATAGAATTCAAAATATTATGCAAAATTTCCAAAATTGTTAAAAATGAATCTGGAAGACGTGAACGTAAGTTTTACAATTTTTTTACAATTTTTTCAAAATTTTAAACGATTTTAAATCATCAAAAAAGATCATTTCCAAAATTGTGAAAAATGAATTCGAAAGATTTTAACACAATTGTGGGAATAATTAGTCATTTTAAAAGTTAATTATAAATTTGAAAAGTTTTGAAAAGATCAAAAATATTTTAAAATCTCGAAAATTTTTAAAATCAAATATTTGTAAATTTTCTCGAAGCTTCCAAAAGTCACGAATAACTTTTAAGATACTTAAATTTTTCCTACAATTTTGTAAAATTCTGTAAATTACAAAATTAAGTTTCTTACAAATTTTCGAGATACTTTTTTAACATGTTTTTGTGAAATAACCTTTTTTTTTATTTAAAATTAAAATCTTTTTTTATTGAAATATCTAATTTGGATGAACATTTTTTGAATTATTGTTATTTTAAATTCAAAAAATAGTTTCAGAAGCTTTAAGCCTTTAAGCACTAAAATAATCGTTGATAAAAATAATTGAGTATTGTATTTTTAATAAATAAATTTACTTCGGATATATTATAATGCGGCAATTTCCTGCCGGGAATTTTATTATTCGGGAATTTTCCAGTTTGGGAATTGTATAGTTTCAGCCATTCTTTTTGTACAAAAATTTATCTTATTTAATTAACTATTTATTGATTTAGTTTAAAATATATGTAGATTGTTTAAAATTATATTTTTGTAAAAGTAATATTAATTTTCTTTGTTAAATTCTTCTTTTTGGATAAAAATTCATTTTTAGGTTTAATATTAATTATTGTAAGTGGATTTTGTTGTTGTTAAGAACTGACTTTCTTTTATTGAAAATTCAACTATTTTTCAAAAATTTGTTGTTTTTTTATTGACAATGTATTTTTTGAACTGATAAAGAAATTTTTAATTTAAAAACGTTTGGACATATTTAAAACAAAATGTAGATTTCTGAAGATTGTTTATTTTGCAAAATTTATTTCAAGAGAATGTTTGAATAGAATTCCAAAAATTATGGAAGATTTCCAAAATGCTCAAAAATGAATCAGGAATACGTAAACGTAATTTTTACAATTTTTTTACAATTTTTCAAAATTTTAAACGATTTTAAATCATCAATAAATATAATTTCCAAAATTGTCAAAAACGAATTCGGAAAATTCTAATACAATTGTGGGAATTATTAGAGTCAGTTTCAAAGATATTTATCAATTTTAAAAATTTTGAAAAGATTGATCTCTTTTATTTGAAATATCTAATGTGAAATTTTGCGTTAAAAATTTGTCTTCTGGTTGAAAATGTCACTACTTCTTATGATTGATTGATTGTTTATTTTATTGTTATTTTAAATAAAAAACTAGTTTAAAAAACTTTAAACCGTTAAACACTAAAATAAATGTCGTTGATAAAAATATTTGAGTACAGTATTTTTATAAATAGATTTACTTCGGATATTTTATAATGCGGCACAGTGCAGTTTCGGCAAATATTTTTTTCGGGATTTCTCAGTCGTCCTTTATTTTTCCCTCTATTGGAAAATCTACACTCGCATTGAATTTTGCAATTTCTTATAAAAATATTGTTTTATCTTTGCTAAATGTATAAATAAAAGTTTAGTCTCTTTCCCTCTTTCGTGAAAAAAATTACGCTATTTGCCCTTTTTGAGCGCTTGTTGGTATTTAATCCTTTGAATCAATATTTTGTTGCGTTTTATTCTAATACCTTAACCCCTAAATTAGTTCGTTTTGTTTTGGTGAAAGCCTGTAGTTGCTTTGCCCAGTCCCCTGTGGCCACTGGAAGGCCTGAACTCGCCAGAGGCACAACGAAGAAGAAGGCATGAGGAATGAGGAATGAGGCACGAAGTGTTCAAGTAGAAACAGTTGCAGCTGTACAGCCGTACGGAAAGGTTCGCGCGAGAGCGATTCCCTCTCTCTCTACAATCTTCGAACGAAAACTCTTTTAATTTTCTTCCCTTTATTAATCTTTAAAAAAAAAGTTTCGGTGAAGCGTGTTATAATAAAAAAAATTATTTAAAAATGGTATAATAGTGTGTGACTTTGATTCGTGTGTTGGAAAATAAAAGTAAATAATAACGTGTCGCAAGTCGTTTCGCTCTAGCGACGATTGGACTATTGAGTGTTTTCAGTTTTCGAAAGTCAGGAAAGAAGAGGATTATTTCCTATATTCAATTCTGGATTCAATTCCGGTATGATTTTAAATTTGAGCTATAAAAGGCAAACATTGGACTGACCCACACTGTTGACACTATTTCACACTTTTTTCACCGGTAACAATATTTTTGTTGTTTTTCGATCGAAAAAAAGACACTTGTTCCCCACAATTAGTCACTAGTGCCACTATTTCTTTACTCTTCCTTGAAAAATATTGTTGACTTTATTTGACTCTATTCAGGGGTCATCCAAAAATAAAAGTTAGGCGAATGGCAAAATCAGACTGTTTTTTATAAATCAATAGAGTAGTTAAATTTTCAACCGAAAAATATGAATCTTGAATTTTTTAAGATAAATATCCTAGTCGATATTTTAACCAAGAAAAAAAACAGTTGAATTAAACTAGAAGAGACGAATTTCAAACAGAATAGTCGAATCATCAACAAAAGAAGATTAATTTGCAACTGAAAAGTAATCTATTTATACAGAAAAAATTAAATTTCTACTAAAACAGATGAATTTTAAAACTAAAAAGATACATTTTCAACAAAAAAGTTGAATTTAAATTAAGAATGATTTTAGTTGAATTATTAAACAAATAGATAATTTAGAAATAAATATAAGAAGTCCCTAATAAATACGACATCTTGCAGACAGGTTCTTATTATAATTGTTTATAAATTAAAAATTTTCCCGGACGATCTTCAATTGAAATAGTTAGAAATTTAGTTTAAAAATGAAATTTCAACCAAAACAAAAAATTTCAAGCTTAAAAAAAATTAAATCTTCATCGAAAACAGTTGCACTTTTCAAATCAAAAAGAGGAATCTTCAAACAAGAAAGACTTTTTAGCCAAAAAAGAAAAAAATTTACAAATAGGTCACAAAAACAGTTAAATTTTTTATCAAATAGTTAAATTTCTAACTGAAAAATTGAATTTTTTAATAAAAAGATTAAATTTCTACCGAAAAAGAAGACATTTTAACAAATTACATGCATTTTTAAGTTTTTATTTTACATTTTTTGCTTTTCTAAAAATTCAGAACTAAATACTTGAATTTTGAAACTGAAAAATATGAATTTTTAACCAAAATTGGAAAGACAATTTCTATAAAACAATTGAATTTTTAATCCGAGAATATGAATTTAAAAAAAAATAGTTTAATTTTCAATTTAAAAAATTAATTTTTAATAACAAAAAAAAGTAGTTCAAATTTCAACCAAGCAGTTGAATTAGCATGCTAAAAAGTTTATTTTTTAACAAAAAATGTTACTGTTGATATTTGAAGAAAAATATTTCAATTTAAAATGAAAATCAGTAGGATTCGACCAAAAAAGACGAATTTTTCACCAAATAGTTCAATTTTTTGTCAAATTGGTTGCTTTTCGACTCAAAAACCCGAAATTTGTATCAAAAAGCTCATTTTTTTAATCCAAAAATGTTAATTTTCATTAAAAAACGTTAATTTGTAATCGTAAAAGATTAATTTTTGCCCAGGAAGTTACATTTTAACCAACAAAAAGAAAATTTTCCACGAAATAAATAAATCTTTATAAAAAAATGATAAAGATCCAATAAAATAGTTTTTTGATAAAAATTTTATTTTACCATTTAACATGCGACTGTTTTTTTTTTTTTTTTTTTTTTTTTTTT
>JAAAKG020134892.1:0-13702 GCA_010014905.2 Druon quercuslanigerum
GCTATGTTGAATGTATATTGTATAAATTATAATTTCTACGATGTACTGTTATAAAATGTGAATAATAATTACTGTGTACATACTTATATTCATTGAAATAAATATAGCAACTAGCATTATTGATTTTCATATATTGATTTTTATTAATTTCTCATACCATCCTAATTATTGATGTGATAAAAAAAATTTTTAAAATAGATACGAATTGTTTAAAAATTTCAGGTTAACCGTGCATAATTTGTACGGATATTATACAAAATGCGTATGTATTACGTACAAAAATTATACAGAATTCGAACGGTCACTGTATGGAAATCGTACGGTTTTTTTTGGAAAAAATCTGTACGACAACCGTACGAATATTGTACGGGAAATGTACGTTTCCGTATGGAAAACGTACGGGTATCGTACTGGGACCTGTACGGAAACCGTACGGTTTCTGTATGGATTTCGTAAGTATATTTTTGGCGGGGTTACTTGTTCAATTATCAGACACGAGGTGTTTAGCACGGAACCTTGCACTTGCAAAATTGTTTTATAATTTGAAACTACACTTTTCAAACCAATATAAACTTTTTAAAAGTTATGCAACAAAACTTGAGTTACTCATTTCATTCTTGAAGTCCAACCCAAAAATTGCTACTTCACGAGATTTATTAACGCAATGTTCAACGAAAATACAAATACAATTGTTAATTTATGAAAAGAAAAAAAAAATATTACAACAAAACTGGCGGATGGCCCACTTCTCACGGTGGCCCACTTCTGTCGAAGCTACTCTACTTGCCCGGAATTTTGTAACTAAGATCCATGCATTTCGATAGCTCAGTTGGTTAGTGTGCGTGGTGAAATTCACGGGTTTGGGCAGGATTGGAACTCTCAGCGAGCGCAATTTTTTTAAAACGTGAAATTATGTATGTAATTAACCGTGTGTGTGGATTAGGTATTTATAATTAAATTCCTTACCTTTTTTCTCATTGAGAAATCGCGTTCTGAATTTTCAGTGACTGTCTCTTAGAATTCGGGTTTCCTGGGTTAAGAAAATAGTAAGTCTGTACGTACTAAATTTGAAGTGACTATCACTTAATTTTTCAGAACACTGTTTTTAAGGTTATTAAACCTTTGGATTTAAAATTCTCAACGGTTCCCGAATAGATTTTTTACCACTTTTCAAAATCTTCTGTTAAAATGTTACTGAAAATGTTAAATCTGGATTAATCATATTTTGAAATGCAGAATGTTGTGAAGTTTAATTGACTTTTCGCCCGTGTATTTATAGACTATATGCGTATGTAAAGAATAAAAAAATTCAGCACCGATGAAAGTATTAAATAGTGAAGAATACGGAAGTCTTAAGTAATTCAAAATCGAGAAAAATCCTATACTTGAAATCGCAGAATCGCTCGAGGGCGAAATATATTGTTTTTTTGGAGACAATTAGGCGATGTAAATTAGATATAAAGAATCATCTTTTAATCAGATATAATTATCTTACCTTTTCTAATTTGCAAACAGAATTTTTTCTAAAAAGTTATGCGTATTTGAATTTTTTTATTATCTACTTTCATCTTCATATTGGATGTTTTACAAACTTTATTATATTCTGTATTACAGCGATTTTCCACTCTGATAATTAAATTACAACGCATTGTAGTTTGCTCAAGAACATTTGGTTCAAGAAAATTTAAGCCTCTAAAAATGAACCATTTTTATGCTGAAGTAGTAATTGAAAAGTTAAGTATTCAAAAGTTCAAAAATATATCATCTTAGAAGCACTTTAAATACAAGATTAACATTGATAAAATTTCAAAATAGTAATGTCATTAATGGTACAACTTTAAATACAAAAGAACTCTAATGAAAGGCATTCTAAGACAAATAATTTTAGACTTCAAGAGATTAAAAATGGGAAGACGGAATCCATTTCAAATTAGGCAGGCCGCTACACTTGATATCGTAGAACATATTGAGGGTGAAATGTGTATTTTAACTTTTTTCTTTCTTTTTCAAAGAACCCGAATTTTTTTAAGCCTCTATACGTGAGTATCGGTCTAATTGAGGTATTTATGATTTTCTTTTTTTTTATAATAGCGTTTGTTATCTTCTTTAAAAATCAATTTTCTCAAAAAACTCACCTTCAACTTTGTTGACAATCTATTTTTGAACTTGTACTTTGAAAGGACTGCAACTTTAATTGGCAATAGACATGCACACGGAAAATTTAAAGGACAAGTTTCAGGCGACGAATGGGGACTGGTTGTTTGGAATGCTAGGGGGGGGGGGGGGGATGATGTTAACTCAAAATAATTGGGAGAAACGATCCACGTAAGGAAACTAGATATTTTATGTGTGTCTGAAACAAAGTAAAGGTAAAAGAGTAGGTCTGATTTTCAATAAAAGAGCGAAGCAGCATCTCGGAGATTATGATTTCGTATCTCCCAGATTGCTGTGGGCTTAAATGAAAGTAGGAATCAGAAGATTATTATCATAGCATGTTACGCACTACTTGATAGTGATCCCAGAGAAGTAAAAGACGCCTTCTGATCTCAAAAATTAACATATGTGTGGGATGGAGTATAAAGAGAACCAAGGAAACAAAACAAACGCGAATCCAAATAGAGAAACTACAGAAACCGGATGTGCGAATAGATTTCCAAAATAAGATGATCGAAAGCATAGGTAAGGCAACTTGGGAGGCGCTTATACGAAATTTGCTTATGGCAAATCACTAAATAGAAGTAAACTTTGAGAAGTCCTGAAAGATTACGGAGTAAATGGATAATTTCTACAAGCTATAAGAACGATATATAGTGGGTTAGCGTTCGCAGATGATAAGGTTGTTATGGCAGAGTCGATAGACTTGCAAAGAACGTTGAATAAACTGAATGTAAATATGAAGAGCACTGGCCTTAAAATTAACGTAAATAAAACAAAAACTATGGTTTTCGAAGGAAAGAGTGAGAAAACAATATTCAACTTTGTATTAAATGATGAGATAATTGAACTACTTGATAAATTCGTAAACCCTGTTAGCTTATTTACTAGGGATGGGAAGATAGAAGAGGAATTAGATAGATGCATAAACTAAGGTAAGAAGTACCGACTGTACTATACGGCAGCGAAACATGGACCTATCTAAAAAAAGATAAGAGTAAAAGGAACCCGATTCACATGATACTCTTGCACATAATATGCGGGAAAACTCTGATGGACAAAGTAAGTAACGAGATAATCCTTGAGGAATGTGGTGCGGAAGAAACGCTAATTGACACATGGGAAAGAAATCGGTTAAGATGGTTCGGGCATATTGAGAGCATGAAGGATGGACGACTAACGAAACAGGTATATCAAGGTAAAGTAAATGGCAGCGTTCCCAGAGGCAGATCGTGGAAAGAATGGTTAGAATGTGTGAATAAGACCCTACTTAGAAGGGACATAAGAAGCGATAGAAACACGAGAGCCAGCATGAAAAATGCATTTACGTTAAAGAAGCTAGAGAAGTATGCCAGGACAGAAAAGAATGGCGGCAAATAGTTAATAAGAAAAGTTTTAGTAGAGTGAATGACGCCTGAAACAAAAGACCTTGGATACTAATGTACCCAAGTGGCGAACCTCTCATGACTAGTGAGATTGATCAGCAATCTGGGTCGGAGCAGTGTTGTGGAATGAACGTGTTATTTAAATAAATAACACGAGAATTCTAGATCAATCTAAAAATTCTATAACCCCTCCGTCTAACTACCCCCCTTCACACCGAGTGAGTAACGCCTACCACGACAGGGAAACGGCTTAATGGTGTCATTAAAAAGAAGCTGCTTACCTTTCACAAACTGAATATGACCGCACAGCGCTTCACAACCGCCACATGGACAAGCAGCAGACAAACAGGAGGTAACGATAATAATACCAATCGCGGAAAGAAAGCACCCCCTGAAAGAGAATAGCGATTTCAAGGCAAGGAGTGCAGTAACCTCCAAGAATATTAACACTACTATTAATAACACCAAAGCAAGACTGACATGGCTGTCTCTGACATGGAAAAATCGCAGGATAAAACTGACGATGAATGAAAACCCCCCAAAAACACTTAAGTGAACTGAATAAGGAGATTCTCTAGGGAAGACAGAATGCCTCCCGTGTTCATTGTGTGATTGACTACGTAACAACTGGTGGACCATTCACTGAAAGGGCTTGAAAGTTCCCGCAAAAATTGAGGTTCTCCAATCACACATTGAACAATTCTAAGCTGATCACTATCAAGCAGCACATTGGCGACTAAATTAGGGTGCTAACTGACGCAAGAATAAGAATACAGAAGAGGGATGAGTGGGTCGGGGAGGATCACCCGTTTTTCTCTGACCCAGCGCACCCATTAGAAGTCTTCCCGTTTTTGAAGGAGAATTGGGACCAGCTCATAATTTGTAAGATGGAATTTTCATCATTCACTGTCGAAGAGATGAAGAAATTTCTGAAGTGCACGAAGACCTTCTTCGATGCAGTGCCGAATGGTATCAACAACTTCCGGTGGTAAAGCTTGATAGACAAATTTAGTTTGTATATTATAAATCCTATCGAAGGAGAATTACTTACAAAATCTGTAAATCTATAGATAATTGAATATGTAGGATCTATCGGTAAATGGCAAAATCGAAGAAGTCCAAAAGGACATTAAAATTTACAAATCACTACTGAGTAAAAGCAAGATCAGTGATGTAGAATTAGATGTTGCAGATATATTGTTTGTGAGTTTGTAAGCTGAATAAGTTCTATAGAACTTACCCATCTCACAAACTGATTTTATCCATACACAGTTCAGTATTTAAAGATAAATTTGGTGCTCACGATTCAGTCTGGAAACCTTGACTTCAGAAATCTTTGTAGCTCCATTCAGTTATAAAATTAAGATTCTTTACACTAAATGCGAGAACCTACTAGAAGCGGATTTAAAAATGGAAAACCTTGATAGTACTATTTTTTTTTGGTTAAATGATACTATTGATGCAGCAATAACGAGGTAGGAATATTCTACAAGAAAAATTTACAGAGAACGATTTATTATTTATTATTCCCCTAAAATATTTTTGTAAGGAAACTTTATAAGGGAAAACATTTTTGTAATTGTGTCTAACAAAATCACACATTGACGAAGGATTTAAGTCTTGAGAATTATAACACATCGAATCTTTCATGAAATTACCATTTATTTGTATTATTTTTATCCTGCCGCGGATCAGAAGCAATATTACATTTTAAGCTTTTTGAACGAATTAGCTATATGGAAGAGTGATCTTTAAATTTGCAATTCTAAAATTGTTTAAAATTATGCTTCGGGAGCCTAAGGGAGTCTCCTTGATTTCTTCTGGGGTCATAACTTTAATTGCGCGGCTGTGTATGTTTAGTTTCACCCGTTTGAAAATGTAATATTTTGTTGCATATATTCCACGAAGAAAACTGTTACTCTCTACTACCGCAAAGATATCGCCTGTGGATGTTGTTAAAACATGTAGCTCTTTGTTTGCTATGGACCTATAGTTATTCATTCCAGTTCCGCGCAATTGAATTTCTGTATTGGACGGAAAAATGTATCTTCCAATTTCGAACAGCCGGTGCTGATTGGTTCGGGGAACAAACCGGATAAATTTAAGTTCTTCAGGTTTAAATCCCAACACGAGAGGAGAATGTTCAGCACGTTGCCCGATTGGAGGAGACCTGGATCTGGCATGATTAGAAGGTTCTGTAAAGGAGAGACACCCTTCAGGAAAATGTTTTTTTTGAGGATAAGAAGTGCCGGAACAAGGATCCAAGGGAATAGGATCGCCATTTGGTAAACAGTCGAACTGGAAACTCAACTCTGCAACAAGAAAGAGAGGATTAAGTTTTTTATTCAAGTCAATAATCGTATTTTGGTACAGGGCTTTTTCCAGGTTTTCCTGGTCCAAAGCACTATTTTTCCGGTTTGACTTTTAAGATTTTATAAGAATTATTATTTAATACTAATTGCTTTATTAAATAAATTTCGAAAAAAATTTGGTAGCCAAAAAGAATATTTTTCGAAGACAATTGCATTTTTAGCCAAGAAAGATGAATTTTCTATCCAAAAAGATAAATGATCAACAAAACAGCTAAAACTTGTAACAAAATCAAACTTTTTACCTCTCTATTCAGTAACTCAAAAATATTTTATCACGACTAGAATTTTCTTTGTTGTCCTAATACAACAAGGCTTCTGACCGGATCTTGGCCGGGCTACCCCTGGCTGGGTTTCATGGACAGGAACCGGGCGGGAATCGGCCGGCCGACATTTTTCTCGAATCAAGTAGTCGGGAGCCGGCCGGTTACTGCCCGGGCATATTTGCCCGGTATGAATTACATTTTTTTAAAGAGCCGTGACATTATCAAAGACGTAAGTATGGATGCTAGATGAATTATTATTTCCAAAGTATAATTTAAAGATTTATTAGATCTGTGGAACAAAAATGAGCTTTTTGAAATTCTTTTTCATGAAAATATTAAATTTTTCCGAATGAATTAAATGTTTAAATTAAAGTGTTATCGATTCTGCTATGTGAAACTGCAGAAATGTTACAATTTTTTTAAATTTCTCTATTTTCAGACTATATTTAGCTATTAGACTTTTAAATTTCCGCCATATATTGCGCTTACTGCGTCTGGCGCCTGCATAGACACTCAGTAATTTTCAGTTTCGCTCCTGGAACGAGGATGCTCCTTGCACTCACGTCGCGTCGTCTCTTCGAAATTCGCAAATAAAATAGAGATTTGCAATGAAAATCAACCTTTTTTCCATAATTAGTTCAAAAACCCTACTTAGTGTGAGAATAATTATTATTTTTAATTAAAATATACTGTTTTGTTAACACTTTTTCCTTTCTTTCGTCCCAACCTTATTATTAACCTTATTCTTTACGATGAGCCCTAAAAGACAAAACAAGTTACCAATTTCTCGCCTGAAGTAACATTCTTTAACCGCTTTGAAGCCGGATTACCCGCATAGCGCCCGGCATAAACCGGGCTATCCGTTAGGGACCCGGCTGGATACTTGATTGGATTCCTACACGGAGAGGCAAAATTTCATTTTTCTTTTTTAATTGCGATTCCGATTTTAAACAATGTTTTTTTCGTTCTGCACAATTTCCATTTTGTTCGTTACTCGCGTTTGCATTTCCACCTTTTATATCTAATATGAAATCACATTCTATTATATTATCATATATACATAGTTATATGTAGATGAGAAAGAATGTCGAAATTCTGCAATATGAAGGTATTTTCTACTTAATTCAAGAATGATAAATCTTGCTAGAAACATATAAAAATAAAGATAACGATAATTTACTTATAACATTGCATTATGTTGTGATTTGTGAATCAAGATTTCCATAAAAAATTCCGAGGATGAAGTCAATCTTGATTTTTAATTGTGCATTATCTTTATGAATAAAATGTATCCCGCATACATGCTGGCCATTCAGGAAATCACAAAAGTTTTTGTATAATAATCGCAGGAAAACATCCATGCATCCAAATAAAAAATTGGTTACTTTAAATATTGGTGCTTTTTTAAAATAAAGTTTTTTTTTCTTTTCGAAACTGTAAACACCTTTACGAATTTTCCCATTCTTATTTCCGGTTTGAAAATTAAATGTTTTTTTTTTTTAATCAGACACTTTTGGCTTGAAAATTCAGAAACTCAAACTATTATATCAAACTTTTTGGTTGATGATGGTGCTTTGAAAGTATACTTTAAATTAGATACAGATAGATTATATTATTGTATTCACCAATATAATTGAGGATAACCGCCAAGGATAATACTAGAGGACGAACAATAATCATCTTTTCTAATTAAAAGAAAAACTGATTAATGTATTAATGAAGAATCTTATTAGCAATTTAACCAATGAATATTCTAGTGCTTCTTTGGGTTTTATACAAAACGTATATCCGCACGTCTTTATCTCATAAAATATAGGCCTCAAGCTTGTCCTTCTAAAACATTTACATCTCTTTACTTAGTTTTTAGAAAGAAATTTTAATTACCATGATTCGTTAACGCTGATATCGCGATTTATATGAAGACATGAGTATAACGAGGTGAGGGTCACAAATGAAACTTAAGAGGATGAATAGAAAATATTTCCTGTGATGGGGTTTCAGGTATAAAAATTTGATAAAAATTTATAAGAATGTGTTCGTCAAGAACATCATATTGAAAATATGAAAAAAATCGGAAAAAAATTTCTGTGAACGAGGAGTGAAAAAGAAAATGGTCCTTGTCCAGTTTCCCATCTCATAAAATTAAAAACTGTGTATTCTTATATTCCAACATTTCGAAAACATTTTGGCACTTCACTTCTCAAATCTTATTATCAAGATAATCATTATCCGAAAGTCAATATTTGTTAAAGCATAAAAATGAATGTGTTACTGTTGCTAAGGTAGATTTCAACAAGATAATTACTTCAATTTTTTAAACTTTTTTTCTGCTTGCAAAATTTGCATAAAATAAAACTTTGCGGACATTTCGTAAGGAAAAGTGATTTCGGTCAATTTGGTTGAATCTGTTATATGTTTTGTATCTCAACGTCATGAACAAACGACTCTATGGGCGCAAAGTCCAAAACCCCCCGGGTTCCGAGATAAGACCCCCTGCTTAAAATTACGAATAGAATCCAATAGAGTCAGATACAAAACCGGATAAGAGTGCGAATAGCTCACTTCCGATTTTAGTCCATCCCTATCTGGGCATTTTTTGGTTTTGTAAAATCTTAAGCGAAAAACTAGCGACTCCATCCGTATTTTCATCTGGATCTATCCGGCTTCGAAGCGAACATAAAAAAAATTGAATTATTCGCCCGACGAAATCTTATTCCGCCCTATCTGAATCTTTGCCATAACATTCATTAGAAGACTGTCTTCATTCAAGTCCGAAAACGATTTTTTTCTGGCTCTATCCGATTTTCAAGTGGATATCGGAAAAAGAAAATTAAATTATAACTTCTGTGAGGGAGATTTATTTCCCTGGCGGACTGAAGGAACCGAAAGGAGCCTCTACAAAGTACCTTTAAATACCTCCCCCCCCCCCTTTGGTTCCTTCTTTAAAAACTCAACAAAAATCAGTAAGATCAATTTTTAAGTGGTTGAAATTCGGATTCTACGTTAAAATTTCAATTTGAAACTTACGGAGTAATCGGAATACTTTTTTTCAGTGTTAAAAATTTTTTTAAATGTCTTTAACTTCTGCTGAAGGTGACTTCAAGCTCATTCATAATAGCTTAAGTAGTATCTTGCGCACGAAGTTCAAAAATGAAATTCAAAATTTGCAAATAAATGTAAATAAATATATATAATAATTAAATTAACGTAAAAAAAAAGCCAATTATATTTTAAATTAGCAAGTAGATTGCAAAAATTTCATTAGAAACGTTGAATTTTTAAGTTTTACATTTTACGTCTCGTAACCTTAAGGACACTGCTTGACTGCTCTCACTTGTATCGCAGCGTTGTTATCTGAGGCTTCCCCTGCGCGTGGCGCTAGCATCCAGACAAAATTGTTAAAGTTACCGACAGAACGGTTATTAACTGCTACTAAAAGAAGATGCCCAGTGGGCACAAAATGTGGCGACATCTTTATGACGTCGTTCTCACCTCTTTAAGACACCTTTATGACTTCGTATGTCCATGCCGTTAGTGTTTTTACGTTATCGTAAAGACGTCGCATGATATGAAGATGTCTTTACGATATCGTAAAGACAAAGAAATAGACATAGGACGTCGTAAAATTGTCGTAAAGATGTAACGATGTCCTAAGGACGTCGACAAACTTTGTGCCCAATGGGTGAACTTAAAGCCGCCTTCGGCCCATGTAAATAACAGGTAATTTATTTCTTAGAGTTTTTTACTCCCTGAGTTCCTAATGAAAATTTTAACGTTGGATCCGAATTTCAACAATTTAAAAGTTGATGCTGCTGTTTTTTTATATTTTTTTAAGAAGAAACCGAAGGAGGAATTAATGGGGTCTTTAAGGGTACTTTGTAGATGATTCTTTCGGTTCCTTCGGTACGCCGGACTTTTTACGCCTGGTGCACTTGGAGTACATCATGGAAGAAATTGGTTGGTTGCTTCCAAGGTTCATTTTGAACTCAAATTCCTCGAGGAAGAAATATTTTTTTGCGCCTGGTGTAAACTGAATTTGTTGCAATGACGGTCGTGACCAACCGGGGTACTGATAGTTACATTTTTTGTAGGAATTTCGAGAGTCCATTACAGGTTGCGCATTGCCAACGGAAACTTAATCGAATTTATAAGGAAAGTCAACGGAATTTCTATCCGGAATTTTCGTAGAATTTCCGTGGAGTACTTTACGGGGAATCTTTCCACACGGAGATATCTCTAGAGAGCCAAACTGGTTTGTTTAGAGCGCTCTTGAAGAGAACATGGAGGTGCATTTAAAAACCAAGCCCTTGCAAATTAGGCTGGTGAGTTGGATTAGCTGGTGGGTTCAATTTGCAGTTATCGACCGATGACTTCCCCACAAAAAAGAAGGTATTTATGCGAATTAAATTGGAAAGATTAAGACAGCCGCAGATCCCATTTTGTGACAATGACGCATTTGACCCTTGTGTCAATGCGTGCAAATTCGATAAAACTGTATTTCAATTTTGAATCTTTCTATCCTTACACATATGGTTCAAAACTTTGAAGTCAGCGAATTCACTTCAAAGCGTCAGCACGAAAACCCTTTAAGATTGGTCAAAGCGTCTGAATTCGCGGGAGTAAAATACACACTCGAATTCGCCAAAATGCGTGGCACCTAGAATGTATTGCAAATGTCTAGTAAATTGCCCCGTAGCTTAGTGGGAACACTGCGGACTGATATACGAGATATCGCTAGTTCAGTTTTCTACGCATGCAATTTTATTAATTTTTTTCGTTTTGACGTTGACCACGCATTTATATGAATTCACACGCACTCAATTACCGTTGTTTTAATTCATATCTAAGCGTCTAAATTCGTTTAAATAAATCAGAAAACAGGATTCACGCGCATTCAAAAATGCTAATTCCTCCTAATCCGTATCAATTCTTTCTGAATAACCTGCGAATTATATTTATCTGTCGACATATAGAAATGGACCACTGGCTACGGCTGCTGAATGTGGACCAGGAAATAGAAAAAGATAACAAATCGAGAACGTGAGCTTGTCCTTTTATGAGTATGGTGATTGGGTCTCCTCAATTTCTATCTACTTTCATTAGAAAAAGATCAACTAACCAATCACCAGTCGCCATCCTTAGAAAGGACAGGTTGACTTTCTCGATTTGTCCTCTCTTTCTATACCCTGGCCCACGTTCGACAGCTGTAGACAGCGGTGCAGCACTATGTGTCTATATTTTTATCAAGTCATTATATCTGTTGTAATTGCGGTTATATTTTTTATTTAATTGTCTTCATTAGGTTATGTCAATCAGAGTTCGATTGAATGTGTGCTTTAAGGTAAAAACTATGTTATTAATAAAACAAAATGTCAAAGCTGGCCTAGCAAAAAAAAAAGGTTCTTCATAATTAGGTTCAATTACAATTGAGATCCTTTAGAACACCAACTAAGGTATCAATTAGAGCTTATTTATCGTTTTGTGTTCCTTTTTAACAAGTAGGGTTTAATTTTTTTGCAGATTCTATGGAAACAAAAATAGTTTTGAATGCAAAAACCAGTTTTTCTTTGTAGGAAAGTAGCTTAGACGGAAGTTATTCCAGGTGTCTCGCCGATTTGATTCTCCCTGATATATGGTATAGTACTCGAAAATATAAACGACACGTATTTTGTTTATCTGCGAAAAAACACTTTAAGGGGTGAAACCGCCCCTCAAAGATAGGGGTTTCAAGTGTCGATCATATATTTTTGTCCATAAAAACCTAATTGATTTCGATCAAACCTACTAACAAAATTTCCTTGCGGTGAAACATGAATAATATAATTTTGTCAAAAAAAAAAGAAAATGAAGAGGGTAAACGAAACCTACATATTTAAAGTTGTGCTAAAAATTGTATAATATAATAATATAATAAAATTACAAAATAAGATTAAAATTAAGCATATTATAAAATTATTATTCTTTTTAATTAAATCTTTTGGGCATTATTTTCAAGGTTTGTTTAATCTCAAGGTATGCGTTCTGTTGTAAATGAATAACCTTGTTTTTTCACAGTATTAAATGTAGCACAGAATTTATAATAGTAGAAAAGCTGAAAGCAAACAATCATATTCATAAAATATTAAATAAAAATGATAATATATAATTTGATAAAATTGTTAATTTTGAAATTATTCCAACAGGAATAACAGGAAAGTTTCAATATTCGTTTTCAGCTATTCTATTATAACACGCATCCCGAGCCTCGAGAGTTTCATAGCGCTACCTTCGAGTAGTGCCGCTAGCCAAGTTGCTGAAACTCGCGGTTTTTTAAATATAAGTGTCTATTTTTGCAGTGAAACTTATACTTTATTGTCAAAGACACAAAATGAAAAGTTTTTAGGGATACGATCCCCTTTAATTTTTTCCTGTGAATTTAGACCTTTTCAGCACAAATTTTAAGATATAACGGCTTAGTTAAATTTAAGGGCTGGTTTACTCCCTTTATTTCTTTTTTTTTAATTATACGTTATTCATCTTTCAACAAGAGGAAAATTTTCTAGTATGTTTGATCGAAATCAATTTGGTTTTTAAATACAAAACTATACAAACCACATTTAAGATCCCTATCTGTAAGAAGCAGTTTCACCCCCTTAAACTGTTTTTCCGCAGTCAAAAAAATACTTTATCTGTGATCTCTAGTTTTTTAACTACTGTATTCTAATTACTGTATTTGTGTTCTTTAATTTTAATCGCGATTGTTCTTTAAAGATAATGTATCGTGCTTTTGAGGATACAGCTTTTGGTTCTCCGATGCGCTTAGCAAAGTTTATTGGGAGTTTTTATGAGGTCTTCTATCTCAAGGCTGAGAGGTGGATCGTATTTGTTTAACGTAGCCTAATAGGCTGTAGTTTGAATAGCGGTTTTTATTTTGTGTTTAGAAATGTGGGTTCGAAGTTTCATTAAGATTCTAAGTTTGTGGTGCAAGTCTACCAATTTTTTTGCATTGTTTGTTTTTTGCATTGTTTTTTGCATTGTTTTTAGTAATTTCAATATTAATCAAGTCCGATTTATGTTTAGTATTTTGCGGAAAGAAAGTATGCAAATCTGGTGCGGAGAAATATTCTTGTCAATTAAAAACTCAAAAAGTTGTTTTCCGATTTTTTTCGTCATTCTACTATTCTAGGCTAGAGGTTTGGCGTAGACTTCACCTGGGGCGATAACCGAGGGTGCGAGACCGAAGATTTTTTAAATTCATTTTCGTCCATTTTCTAAAGCATCCCTGAGCATTCCAAAGAATTATTTTACGGCTTTCTTATTGTTTACTGTCTTTTTCAAGATCAACTGCTAATTTACCAGCTATAATATCGGCTAATTGCTTGATAGCTTCATTCGTGCTAATGTTTCCCCCAATTATCTCGGTTGTTATAACAAGATTAAGGGTGTTGCTTAAATCCGACTTTGCATTTTTTTATAGGTACGACACTGACTCAATATATATATATATATATATATATATATTTTTTTTTTTTTTTTTTTGTTTTAAGGT
>JAAAKG020134893.1:0-13702 GCA_010014905.2 Druon quercuslanigerum
AAAGTTATGAAAACTTTGCTTGATTTCGAAAGACTCCTAAAGGTTTTAAAAAATTATGCTTTTTTTAATTAAAAACAAGTATTTAAATTAAATTCTTCAACTTTTTGAAGAGTTTGAAAGATTTTTGAATAATGAAATCGGTTTGTTATGATTGCATCGAAAATTTAATATGATTTTTTATTTTTTAGTTATTTTAGGTTTAAAACATTTTAGAAATAATTCGAATAAGAGTAAGATATTTTCAAAAGTTTCGAAAAGATAAGACCGAACTTTTGAACTTGAAAAGATTTCAACAAATTTAAAATAAAATTTCGAGTTTTAAAGATTTAAAACAATAAATTTTATAGCTACTGTAAATTTTTTAAATATTGAAAGAATATTTTAAAAGATTTTTTAAACATGCCAAAGTACTTAAATAATTGTCGAAAAATATGTGGTATAATGATAATTTATATTTTCAAAATTTGCCGGAAATGAATATTACACAATTTTCAGCCAATTTTACGGATAACTTTAGTCAGTTTCAAATACATTTAGTAATTTTAAAGTTTTTCATAGATTTAAAATATTTAAAAATGAAACATTGTTGAAAATGTACGAAACACTTTTTATTTTTTCCAACATTTGAAAGGTCCTAAATATCTTTTAAACTTATCAAAATTTGTTCTTCAATTGTGTAAACTTTTACAAAATAAACAAATATTGTTTAAAATTGTCTCGATTCTTGTTTTTTTACATATCTCTTTGGATGTCCCGGAAGTTAGATCCGCAAACTTATTTTTTCAAAAAAATAAAAATTGTCCTAATTTCTGTTCTACTTACGCGCATTTGTTCCGTGAACGGTTTTTGAGAAATAAAAAATTATGAGCACCATTTTTGAAAAAAAAAAATTGTGGTACACCCGCAACTTGTTATTAGAGCAAAAAGAAAGGTTGCGCTAGGCAGATCGAAGTATACACAATTTTGTCCAAGAAAAAAAAATTCAAAAAACCTAACCCTTAAAACAAAAAATAAAAATGTTATTATTTTTAATAATTTCGAAAAACTGAAATTTCTGTTGAGTTGTGTTCGATAAATGCAGTCTTTATTCCCTTTAACAAAATTACGTGAGATCGACAGTTCTCATATTGTTCACAGTTCTCAGTATAATTGAGCTTACTTCAGCATGGGTCTTTCGTACGCAGGCTTGTGAAAGTAAGAAAATTTTTAACAATTTATATTTTCATGTATCGATTTGAAAGTAGCATAATCAGCATCTACGAATTTTATCCATTCAATAGATATATTACTTGCCTAGAAAAATTTGAAGGAGTTTAATATCAAAAGACTTTAGTTTAATATTCAATTTATTACTAAATACTTCTCAAATTTTCAACCTTTATAGATAAATTACATGTCTTAGGAATCAGAAAAATACGGAGATTCCAAATATATTACTTTTAAATCACTAATTGCAAAATTAGGAATTTTTTATTCTCCTATTTTTTTCACTTTGGAACAAAGGACCCCTGACGAAAGGCATGGACTGGCCAAGCTAGCAGATACTGCCATGAAAGAAGGTCGTAGGGCAGACAGGGCTACGGGTGTGTGCCTGTGGCTATAGCAGGAGGTTTAATGGCCGATGCTGAATCTGCAAGTTCTAAGCCTCTAACAATAAGCTACTTTGAGTTCTTAGTCGCCATAAATTCTTCAGGCTCGGAGAAAAGCTATAGTATTATAAGCTATAGTAATTTTTATTCATTTTTGTAATTGCTTCAAAGTTACAAATTAAAAAATAATGAACACTTTTTTTGATAAATCTGTTCTCAATATACTTAAAACTGCTCTATGAAAATTTCAAATAGAACCATTATATCTAAAGCTCGCTACGTGTCTACAAATACTGCAATTTGATGCCTTTCAAATTACCGTATTCGATTTGAAAAAAAAAATTTGGCCTTCAAAAATAAGGGTCAACAATATTTTTGACTTTTTTATAAAATCGACACGTTTTTTTTCGTCTTAAAATGAAGCCCAGAATTTTTACTATTGGACCATATGAAATAAAAAGTGGGCCTAGAATTTTTTGTACACGTAAAAAGGGTTTGAGTACTACGCCTAAGGTACGCTCATGACGCTGGCACTTGAGCCCCGCGCGTATCGTGGTGCCTCCATTGTATTGTTTTCAAAAATAGTAATATTACTCTATGCTCATTTTTATAAGCTTCTGGCACATGAAATCAGGTAATACATAAGGAACATTTCAATTTGACGCCTGCTTAAGAAAACATTCATTTGTTTCAGAAGTCACTTTTTCTACATTTGTTTCAGAAGTAATTTTTTCTTCATTTGTTTTTTTATCAGGTTAGCATAAGAAACAAGTAAAGTGAGTTTTTAATTTCAACCAGTAGATGGCAGAAAATCAACAGTACTCGAAAAAGAAAACAAAAATTAACGTTATAAGTCATGCATATATCATTCTAATATTTTTATTATGAATTTTAATTCCAAAACGTTACTCTGTCGGTTTTGTTTCATGATTATTTTATTTATATAAAATTGATGCAGTTATCAAGCTACCTTATTCATTCGTTATTCGTTCCCCACTCAGTTTTGTAGAAGCTATGGCCCCTAAAAAAGTCGAGGAATATGCAAAAAAATGGACTAACCGATGCCGTATTTCTAGAGGGTTACGGTTGCATTTTCCCACACTATCAGAAGATCTGAAAATTTGCGTACCATGTACGAAAGAGCTCCGTAAACTTGAAGGAGTACCAGCATCCAAGTTAGACGACATCGATCAGTCTTGTGATAATGTTCTTCTGAATAAAGAAGTTGATGACGTTGGAAGTGATGAAATCATCATGTCAAATGAAGAAATCATGTGTAATGATAATGAAGATCCAGAGTTTGACTTCGGCAAGCTCAATATGGATATGACACTGTGTAATGACAAATATCATGAGGCCGCAGATGAAATTCTGGACCAATTCAAAGAAAAGTTCAAATCATCAACGAGTAGAGCTGAAAGAAACCAACTTCTCACACTTTCTCTAATATCTTGGAGTCGCAGGCGGCTTATGGGCGAATTCGGTACATCTGAACGACAAGTTAAAATTGCGAAAAATTTAGTTGCTGAACATGGAATTTCAACTCTGTCCACGCCAAAAAAAGGGAAGCCTCTGAGTGTTGAAACAGAAGATCTCGTTTATAAATTTTATGAGCGTGACGACATGAGTCGTTTAATGCCTGGAATGAAGGACTGTGTGTCTGTTCGTGTAAGTGACAAAAAAGTTCTCATTCAAAAAAGATTGATTTTGTGCAATTTGAATGAATTGTACACACACAGTATGTGTTTGTGTACACCATGAGAACGTTAATTTAATGTTAAAGGAAATAAGCATCCTATATTTAACAAACAATATAAACGTAATTTTTAATGGCTATCGCGATTGTTTGAAGTTGACTGTGTGCCCCAATGCGACAAGTTCCTGCCAATTAGGGGAATGTAAAAACTGTCCTGGTATCAATGAAATTAAAGAAAGTTTGATTTGAGCATTTGATGAAGAAGATTTGGAAGAGATAAAATTTGATTCTTGGCTGCAGACTGACAGATGTACTTTGAAGGCGCTGATTATGAACGCTGATGAATTTGTGAATGAACTTTGTGATGCGTTGCTGAAGCTACGGACCCATAATTTTCTTGCTATTTGATTTTGCTGAGAAGTTCAAGTTTGTTCTCCAAAACTCTGCGCAAGGATTTCACTGGAATAATGACCAGGCTACAATCTTCACAGTAGTTATTTACTATGTCAAATATGGACAACTCAGACACAAAAGCATGGCAATCATATCTGACAATTTAAGCCATGACACTGTTGCCGTTTATGAGTACCAGAAGATAATTCTTAATTATCTTAACGCAAATTTTGCAGTAAAAACGGTGTACTACGTCACAGACAGAGTAGGCCAGCATTTTAAAAACAAGAGTTTTTCTCCAATCTTCTAGCTCACAAGGCAGATTTCGGCATTTCAGCTGAGTGACACTACCATCCTAATGCTCGTGGTAAGGGAGCATGTGATGGGATAGGAGCAAATGTTAAAAGAAATGCAGAAAGATATAGCCTACAATGTTCCACTGTAGATCGCATCCTAGAAGCTTCATCTCTATTTCAGTGGGCGAAGAAGTACAGCATGGAAACTGAAATCATTTTTAGCAGTAGAGAAGATCACGAAGCTACTGCTAATGATCTGAAAAGCAGATTCGATTATCAGAGAGACTTTGCAATACCATGTATTTATACCCACTGGAGATAGAAGACTTCAAATAAAGAAATTTTCCTCAGCTACGAAATCCGACTACTTTTCAAAAGAGAAGAAACAAAAATCAGGCAAAAAATTAAAACCAACTGTCACTAAAAAAACAAAGGTGAGGCACCCCTGTGTGACGCTCTACTTGGGCGCTGCCCAGAAGAGCTTTCTGTACGAATATATTTTTATAAACAAAGAAAATGTTAGTTTATTAATTTAAAATTTTCTTTGTTTTTTTTATCTCGAATTCAAAAATGCGCGCGTGTACACATGCATATTTTCTATCGGTAGCCGCGATATATGATGGACAATAATTTTTTTCTCAGTTTTGACAAAACTACTAGTTAAAAATTAAAGTTTTGAATGTTCAAATCCACGAAATATATCTTTCTCAACCGAGACTTGTATTAAATACTCTCACAGCTATTTCAATATGTTTTGAAAAAACAAAAAGTTTAAGACTTATTATTGAATTTTCAAAACAGTAGAATAATAATTTCGTCAATAACATAATGATACAATTAAACAGAACTTGACAGAATCACTTTAGTAGAATCTTATTACATTATTTTGTATTAGCTTTATTTGATAGGGTTTTAGCATTATTTTCCTAAATATTGTACAGTTCGTTTGTTACATAAAAAAAAATTTTTTGAACTCTTCCACGGCATGACTGTTTAAGATAAAATGGAAAATTTTACAATAATTATTTCTAATCAATACAGGTTATATCATATAAATAATGTAATTTTTCTTTTAAACATGTTTCAATCTTTAAAAAAAATTACATCTATAAAGGTTTTCTATTTACTTCGTGTTTTAAATAAAGCAATTAAAAGTTGGAAAATAAAAAATTGAAATTTTTTAAATATGGTCGTCTGTAATCTGGTTTCTGCCTAGAATTAAAAAGTCTTTCGATTCTTGACAAGATGTTTCAGTAATGGAGCTAAATTCTTTAGTTATTCGATATGTTGATGACCTACGACCTGTGGAACGATTTATTCACATCTGTGAGTCACCTGTTGTGGCAGGTAAAACGTTTTTGAAAACAACTTACTTCCGATTTACAAAAGCTTGGTTTGTGTTTCGATAATCTTGTTTGCTACTCTTTTGACGATGCTGACGGATTTACGGAAGATTAAAGCGTCTGTCACCTTTATCAATTTACATTCATTGTTGTGGGCATCGGCTTAACTTAGTCTTAGTGGATACTTTTAAATGCATTGCACCTGCAATTGATTTGTTCGGCCTCGTACAATCAACAGAAATTTTCTCATCAGAGAGTTATAAGAAAAATTGTAGAAAAATAACAAGTCGTTATTGGAAAAATACATCAGAAATTGTTTTTTACTGGCGTTTTTAAAATAAGAGTTCCGGTTACGCATGGACATGGCACAACATGGTGGATCAAAGGATAATCTCTCAAGCAATTATTGGGACCAGAATCTCTTTCGCCAATTCTCATTTTCGTTCTGGAGGTAGTTATTAATGACACATCCTTTAAATCAGATGCAAAAAGTACTGCTAGCGGACTTTTAAATAAATGGTCCAGGGTGGATACAATTGTGATAAGTATGGTATTCCATCAGATTTTCATGCCTGCTGATTCAGTATCAAAAAATTTGCAAGCTGAAGGCTATATGACGTCTGATCTAACCAGAAGTTCTGGGGAACTTACAGCCGATGAAAGTCGTAGTCTAGCTGCTACCAAGGGATCCCTTCGGCTTGAGAAGGTAGAAATCCTTTAACCTACCCGAGAAAGATGCTTATCAAGCGTTTTGAAGAAATAGTACTAGGTGGTATCCTATAGAACGGTTTAAAAAGCTGCGTACAACAATTTGTGCAGGATGTAACAGGTAGCCTTAACTTTCCCATGTATGCAGGTAGGGTGTAAGCGCGCGTGCAGTAAAATGAAACTACTAAAGAACAGACTGAGGAATCTAATGAATGAAGAGTTTTTGAGGTCGTGTATCCCAATGACAGTAGAAAGGGAATTGACAGAAGAGCTAGATTATGACGAGATAATTGACGAATGTGATGCAAACCCATTATACTTCTTTGAAAGAAATGTAAGAAGTTTCTCCCACCCAGCGCCCAGAAACCCACTCCTCCGCTGACTACATAAAATAGGAAGTCAGTCTAACATAGTTTGTTTCCGATAAAAATTTATTTTCATTATGTAATAATTGGTTGAAACTCCACACGAAAATCGTGTAGCGTGCTCATATCGCCCCATACGTTCAATGTATCTTACCAAAGTATATCCGTCTCAATTACTCACATATTATACTCTATTGTCTCATTTGCGCTACTCCAGTAATGAGTCTAACCTTTCAGCGTCATTATTGCACAGTCTATTGATTGACTCTTGTGATCTGTGGTGATTTGTTGCCGAAACAATCAGAATATCTATACGAAGAAGCATACTAAAAGTTCGTGAGATGGTAAACAGCAAATAAAGCTAGCACCTCGGAGAACTTCTTAAAAGTATATTTCAAGGAACGTATGCAGAATTAAAAACCATCGACCATATGGCCTGCCAACTCGAAACTGAAAAGTACGATTCAAATTCATTAAAAAATGTCAATCGGTACTTTAAAAAATTGGTAGCTGCGCTCCTTAGTCAAAATTTGCGTGAATACAAATGCGAAAAAGACAAAGTCAATACTTCTGAAAAGATTAGCACGTTATTGCAAACTGCCCAGGATAAAACTAATCTAGCCATTAAGGCAAAAAACAATTACATACATTATACGTTAGAAATATCAATAAACAGGAATTTGGTCAATAATATAAAAGTAAAAAAACATAACGTCTTTTCTACATTTAAAAAAATTTGAATCGGGATATTTAGGAGTGTCTTTAGTTCACAATGCAACTTTTTGGTTGAATACTGCTTCGTTTGAGGTTAAACTCCTTGAAATACAATGTTTTAAACTGAAAAGTTTCTTACGCCAAGATTTGTTAAAAATTTAACATTCTTATTTGAAAATTCAACTATTTAGTAGAAAAATTACATTTTTTTAGTTGAAAAAGCGACTACTTAGATTAAATTTCAAATCTTGTCCAAATCTGATCATTATATCTTTCATCTTAAAAATAGAAAAAGTTTTTTTTTACTTTATAATAATTTCTACACCATGTTTGAACATTTGACGTCAAATATGAATTAAAATTTATTCTGAATCCAATTTCTAAAACTTTGAAACACTCATTTACCAATAACAATATTTTTATTAGGGCAATATAAATATTTATTGATTATCAGATTGTTATCATCTTCGGTATTAGTGTTTGTTTTTGCAAAATGAAAATTGACTCAGTTAAAGTAAATTATTTACGAAGGCATCGAAGTCATTTTCCTGGATAAAAAAACAAAGTACCGAGAAGGTTTCCATCAATCCAGAAATCGTAGAGGCACAATCGGCAGCATGCCTAAACCAATTACAAATTTTTTAACTTGGCTAATCCAGAGGAATATACCAGGCACATTAAGTCATAATAACGTCAGATACGATGTATGCCGATACCGGAGCTAAAACTCTGGATTTGTAGCCTCACGGAGGCTGGAAGTGGGGAAAATTCGCTCAAATTTACGTCGAAAAATTGACCGAATGCAAAAAGACGACCTCAGAAAAAGGTTAAAATCGCAAAATCTCAACGTTTTACTTCGTTTACTTCTGTGTGTCGCAATATTGCTATTGCCAAAGATAATTCCAAAAATAAAAAAAGTATTTTAAAACATATTTATACTTGCAATAAAATAATACATTCTTTTATTATGCATTACCGATCTTTTATTCAATAAATAATACTAGGTATCTATTCTATGTTGAAATTTCATAAATATGAACAAGTAAAGGTTTTTTACGCCGATCATACAAGAGTACGCGGGTCAGTATAAGAGTATGAGTATCATTGCGGAAAATTAACGTGAGAGAGATAAAATTCCTGAAGTGGGCACGGCATTTTTTATGATGTCATGGAAATTTAAAAAAATAAAGCGAATATCAAGTTCTCTGTTATGCAAACACGATGCAACTAATAGTTTTCCAAAAATTAATTTGTTTATTAGTTATCTTTGCAACTGACAGTCTGAGTATGTTTTTTTGTAAAATTTGATAACTCAATAAGTACTTAATCAATCTTTTTTAATACTTTGCAGATATATTGCACGAGTTAATTAAAAAATTTTATTTAAACTCTTTATTTGTCACTTTTTCATAAACGAATTCGATTTTCGATGTATTCTCCGTCTCTAATTAAAAATTTTTAATTAGGAATGTTCCGCATTTTATCTAGATGCCGAAAGTGAAATGAAATTTTTATGAACTCATGATTTACTATGAAAAAAATCGAATTTTGGTTGCACATCGCACCTGCCACGCCCGGGCGTTGCGCCGCCGATATACCGATTGAACCAATTCACGAATTCTCGGGTCACTGACCGTTGACTTGCATTTGTTTTCCATTCTATTTTATTAACCTCCGATACTCGATATATTATGTAAACGAGTCGAGTTACTAATTTTTATCTCGCATCATTCGTGAATCGACTCAATCGCTATATCGGCGGCGCAACGCCCGGGCGCGGCATATGCGATGCGCAACCAAAATTCGATTTTTATCATAGTAAATCATGAGTTCACAAAAATTTTATTTCAGTTTCGGTATCTAGATAAAATGCGGAACATTCTCCGTTCAAAAATTTTTAATTAGAGGCGGAGAACACATCAAAAATCGAATTTCTTTATAAAAAAATGACAAAAAACGGTTATATAAAATTTTTTCATTAACTCGTAATCAATTTTTGCAAAAAAACGTACTAAAATTTTCATTTGAAAAAATAACTAATAAACAAATTATTTTTCGAAAACTATTGGTTGCATCGTGTTTGCATAACTGGGAACTTGTTATACGCATGATTTTTTTTTAATTTCCACGGCATCATGAAAAATGCAGCGCCCACTTCAGGAATTTTTCCTCAGCATTATTTGATTATTGCAATCATTTTTCGTCTCCTAACCTACATAAAATACCCGAACACGAAAACAACTCCACTAGAGTTTTTAAGTCGTTACCCCTAAAAATAACTCGGAAATGGTCAATTTTGTAAACTAATAACTTGACGTACTAATATATATATACTATACATATACTAATAATTAGACGTACGACAGGACTCTTTTATTTAATTATACCAAACTGAATATACTTTCATTCGCCTGTGGAACGCTTTACCATTTTATTTACTTTGATTTTGGTGAGGGAACTTTTTTCTTTCCGATGCATTAGAGCGCAAGCTTGATTCATTTCACCTTATTAAAGAAAAACCTAGTTTGGCAGTTGATCTACTCTACAAAGTTAGAGCGTGCGTATGGAACCCTACCAAGCGCAAAATAACATAACTGCAAAGTTAACTTGGTAATGGCATTGTAGATCTGAAGCAACTGCGTGAATCACAAGTTCTACAGTTGCGAGAATATTTTGGCACCAAGCACTAGAGATACGCTATCCATGGCAAACACCCCAATACTTTAGATAAAAATAAAGTGGACAGTGAGGCATCCAATATTTGTCACAAAAAGGGCGTTTTATTTTTGGAAACGAAGGGATTCGTGATAACGATTCAGGACGGGGTCTTCAACTTAAAAAAAAGTATGTATAGAGTCATCAGAGTGTGGAAATTGAAAAATGTTAACGCGGGGCTAAAGAGTCGCCTGGAGGATGTGGGAGTAGATAAGGCTTTGTTGGTTCCCAAAAGGCTGTTCGATTTAACATCCGCCGCACAGTCCGAAACTTTTGAACTACCAAGAAAAACGCGTCAAGCCCACTGGAATGTTAATTGCTGACCTAAAGAACTGTGTTATTGACGAAGATAGAAGGATAGATTCTTATGGATTTCTGTAATTTAAACAGTTGGTTTAGGATAAACGAATTTCTATGAACTTTGTTATGTACTGATTTCAGCGATAAATAAATGTAAAATAGTTCTAAGTGTGGCAACACGGACTTTTTCATGAGTTCGCCACTCGCACGAGTCAAGAAGCCCCTATATGCGTCCGCACCAGCCATCCTATTTTATCTACTACCTCCTTTTACGGACTTGACTATTATATTGTCTTTGAAGCACATTATGCCTTAAAAACCAATTTCAAAGGCACTAGTTATTTTTAAAAAACTGCATAATACTCGAGCGTTTTATAGAGTTAGTGTACAAAAGGTTTATCAAAATCATGAAGAAAAACCTAAATGATTATTTCGTAACAATGCAAATTATTTCATTCCCAAAAATTTTTCACCTCACATATCGACTTTTATTTAGTTTCGCAGTAAAAAGAAAACTTTAATATCAACTCCTCACATGTGTCGTTAGATTACATTTATATTTTCCTGGGTGTGGAATTTTTCTAAAATACCCGTCCTTCCCCATCAGAGAATATATCCAGACAGTACACATGATTCAGACAGAATCCAATTTTATCATGATCACTAGAAAATACTTATTATCTACAAGCAAAATAAATGTACAAAGCGAATCATATGTTTAGATCAATACTTTAAATTTGGACAAATTAATTTACCCATTGAAATTTAGTAATTTGGACAAAATCAAAGGTTTGAAATTCCACACCCACCTGGCTTTATACATTTCATACAAGAGTTTCGGCCTCTGAGGGCGTTTGTCTTTTAAAAAAAATGCACTTATAAACAAGTATATATTTGTTTTTAAAATATATATTTCTAAATGCTAAAGCCATATAGCTGACTGTTGAAAGTAAAAAAGAGTTCCAAATAAAGCTTTTCTTTTACTGTGATCAGAAACGTTTCACACACAAATTAAAATTCGCACAGCTGCATAATACCTGGACTACGAAGTTTTAAATTGATGTTGCAGTAGTTTGTTTCATCACAATATGCAATGGAATCAACGGCTTTCAACGGCCTTTCTGGTGGAAACCAACCTTTTCTGTCATAACATCCTCTTCTTAAAAATAAAATAGTTTTTATAATAATTCTTAAAGACTAACAAAATCATTGGAAATTATCAATTAAAACTGATGGAGCATTGTACAAAAAATATCGGATTCAGTGGTGCCGCTTAAAACTAAACTAACTATTTATAAGACAGTAAAGATCAAGTTTTGATAAAGGTATGCTGATTTTTGAGAAAAAAAAGATAAAACCTGCTGAACAGCGGGAGTGGAAAAGTATGGAAATGAGGAAAAGTCGGGAAGAGACCGACAATGCTGTCAGATGAATGTAAACTCATCATCACCAAGCTTATTTTTAAATGATTTTTTTTTTATAAAGGAGTGGCACTGAAAATGTGCACGCGAGAAGAAGTACTCTTGTCTTTTCACCCGATTTCATTTTTTCACATTAAAACCAAATTATATGCGAAGATAGCAAACAGTACTTATACATACCATGTATTTTATTGAACACATAGAGAGGAAAATTACTCCACCTCAGTGAGATGTCCAGTAGGCGCGCGGCCGCAGTACTGCGAAATATATTGTCGATAAAGCCGCACCGAATTAGGCGGTATTTTAAATTTGAATAAAAAATGCAAGTTACCACCAAAAACTTTTTTTAGTTTATTCACAATTGCGATAACTGTCGAATTTAATAATTGCATTGTACAATTGTCATTCACATAATTACTTAATTCTTTGGAATAAACGTGGTCTCGGAATAAGAAGAAAAAGAAGAAGTGGCTGTGACAAATATAGAAAAGGAGGGAGACGGAAGTGTTCAAAGAAGTAAAGATGGTGAGGCTACAGTATCGGGTTGGCGGCGCGCTGTTTCTTGGCGAGAATGGCATCCAGGACCTTCATGCTTGTCGGGGGATTCTTCCGACTTGGCAGCGGAGTCTGGTAAATCCTCCTGGTGTACTCCCTCATGAAGGCCTTCCAAGCTTGCAATCCATCCAATGGACTGCTCGAAATCTTACAGTTCATGTCAAATTTCTCGTTATACAGGGTTCCTAATTGGCTTGAAACGCGTTGAATGGCGCAGAAGGTTCCATTCGTTGTATAGTAGTGTACCTTTCGTAACCCGTCGTACGTTAGCGTGGCAGGGAGGCATCTCGCTTCCGACCCAGAAGCTCCTGGCTGGGAGGCCTTGACATGTCGGTCGTGATCGGCTTTCCGAGCGGTGCCTCGACTCTCTGAAGGCAGACGATGTTGGAAGCTGACATGCTATGTAGAAGTTTCTGTGGTCCTTAAAAGGACCGGCATTTTTAGCCTACATTTAAAAATATTCCAAGAGCCCTCAAAAGGACTGTTTGGGTAGAGGGTAGCTCTGAAAAGAGCAGTTATATTTCGATGCAAGAAAGAAGAATAAGGCTTATCCCGTTAACGGGATTTATTCCTTCAAAGCACCTAGAGTCTTGAGGAGATCCGGCGGCATAGAGTACGAGGTAGTACTCCCAGGACACTGCTTCCATGCTTAGGTTGCTCGGCCCAAAGGTCTGGTGCCATCTGTTGTCTAAAAGTAGCAATTCCTTAAGAATAAATTACACTTGTTTACATGCGATTGAAAATAAATAAATAGTTACCGAAAATAAATGTTTTACTATCAGATAACGAGAGTGTCTGTAGAAAAACTGATAAAATCTTGAGTTAAAGAAAAAAACTTTTTCTCGAGTTTTATAAACGGTTTGATCGGAGTTGAGGTTTATAGTTCTCTTTCTATGACAGATCTCCTATCTGATTACACACAGCCCATAAAGTATTTCAATACTATTATTTTTTCAAAAATAAATACTTAGGTGTCTGGACCAACTATTGTGTTAATTAGATAATGAACATTTGTTTATTAATTTTCAATTATTTAAACAAATGGAATTTGTTTAAATCCTATTTTTTCGAAATTTTGTGTTAATTAAGAATGCTCACAATTTCTTTGCTTCTATTTATTAACATTGGTAAATTATTGTTTACTATGTAAACAAATTTAATTTGTTTAAAAGAACTGAAGAAATATACAAAAATTATTTTTTGCAACAATCAGTAGTTTTAATATGAATAGTGGAAACGTCAAATTAACAAGTATTGTGAAAACAATATTGTTAAAACAAATTGAAGTTTGTTGAAATTAAATAATGATTTATTACTTTAACGATTAGAAAATATTTGAAAATAAATGCTTGCAACTTAACGATAATACAGTAAATATTTTTATTTAAAAAAAAAACGAATTTTCAAAAAACATAATTTTCTATATTTCAAACATAGAGATATTATTTTGTGAAAATTACACAATTCCTGAAAAAAATACCACTGGTATTTTCATTTCCTACGATTCCCGCTGCACATTTTTATTGTTAAGGTCATAAAGTCCCGTATCTTATTTCTAATTTATTAATATTTTTAACGTAAAGAAAAATGTTAGGCCATTTATAATT
>JAAAKG020134894.1:0-13702 GCA_010014905.2 Druon quercuslanigerum
GGTCCCCCTCCCACCACCAAAAAGGGTGTGGGAGGTGTGTTAAGGAATAGGAAGAAGGTGAAAGAAAAAATGTAAACGCTTAGGGGACACATTAGAAGCTTCCACTAACAAAGGTTCCTGCAGCATACAGGAATTTTTTTTAATAACAGAAAAATTACTTTTTTGGAATTGGCTAGATTGAAATGGATGTTCAAAAAGTTCAAAATTTTGTTACCTGAATCTCATTTACTTTAAATTAGATTAGAAAGGCATTATTCTATTTTGATTACACACAATTTTCGTCTTCGATAATAGTAGTTTGAAAATCAGAAAATGGCAAAATTTCTTAAAATTTTAATTACAAAAAATAAGTTTTAAAAATATTAAATGTTCATGTGTAGTTCTAATTTAAAATAAATAAGTTTTAGGCAATAGATTTTTTAACTTTTAAAAACAATGTTAATCTAGCCGAATCCAAAGCATTAATTTTTCTATAAAAAACTAATTCTATTATTCGAGATGAACATGTTTCATAGCTTTCATTTTTATTTTTTTTCTACCTGATGTAGTAACAAAAAAGCAACGCATTTTACACATATAGAATAAATGTTAAAGATGGAACATTAAAATTTTTTTTAAACTGCCTGGTACATCTAAAACTGTTTTTTTTTAATTTGAAAAAATTCCATTGAGTTTCTTTAACTAAGAGAAATAAAATGGAGAAATTCAACTTTCAATTTTTGAGAGCTCCTTATTTTTAATATTGGTACAGTATTGTAAGTTTTCAATATTTTTAAGTAAAAGCTTTAAAAACTAAATTTTCTAATGATAATTTCTTTTAAGCCAAATAGTTCGCGATTTGTGCAATCTCCAGTCAGTAGTCGAACATTTTCTATTTCCAAAATCCAAATTGTAAAGTTGCAAATTTAAATAAAAAGGTTTTCATGTAAAAATGTTTAATTTAAATTGTATTTACCACTTTAAATTCATAGCTTATAAATTCTAAAAACTAAAAGGTTTATTTCTTTTGTTCAAAATTTAAAATTTAATATTTAGAAGAATAAAAATTTAGCAGATTCAAAATGAAACATTAAAAATTCTTTTAAAAAATGGGAACGTTTGAGTGTAAATATTTGTTGACTATCGAAATGAAACATTCAAATTTATTAATTGAACACTGATAGATATATTAAAAATTTAATTACTTCATTATATAACTAAGTCAACTCGAAATCCTGCGAAATTAAAAAATTTTGAAAAAGCATTGAACACTGAATATTTTTAAATCAGCTTACCAATTTTTCAAGCCACTTTACAAATTTATTTATGAAGAAAATAAAACAATTTTCTTTAAAAAACCATGCGAGGGCAGGGCATTCAAAATTTCTTATTTTAGATTTCCCATCTGATAATATTTTTAAGTGATTAAACTGTACAATTAAAAATTAAAATCATAGTAATCTTGTTTTATATTTTTATATTATGAATTGCAAGAGTAAAAAATATTTAAAATTATAATTATTACATTTGCCTGATAATTTAGAAAAAGGTTCAGCTTGTTTAAGGCAATATATGTTAAAAATAATTTAGAATGCAAGGAGGAACAAAAAAACTGTTTTTCATCCGACCACCGTGAGACTTAATAACTTTCAGCCTGAAAGTTCTTGCACTCCGCTTTTCTTTAGAGAATTCTTTTTTCTTCTGATTTCGAAATATTTTGTATTCGACAGAAAAATAAAGTATTGAGCCTTTGACTTAAATGTTTAGATATTGCTATTTCAAATTAAAAGCTGAGTTAAAAAGTATTTTATCAATTAGAAAATGTTTTCTTGTGATTGGGGTTAAAGCGTTTTTCTAATCAGCTATTATTTATTTTTTATCAGCTTCAGATATTTTTCAATGAGTTATTAAAGCATTATTGCACTTTAATTTTTGTTTGTTTGTGAGTTTTCGATATTTCATAAAAAAAGTTAAAAGACTTAAGGCCATCTGATGAGTAGGTCAGGTAACCAGATTCTTACCTTACCGACACCTGTTTTATCTCCTAACTTTATTTGCCAACCTATTTATTATCTCAAACTTTCAACTAGATGTGGCACTTCGTGCAAAAATAATTTAGAAAATTAAAAAAGTTTCGGTAAGATAGAAATCTGGTCACGTGACCCACTCGTCACATGGCCTTGAAGAAAAAAAATATGCACAAATTAATTAATTTTTAGTCTAAAAAATATTATACGCGAAACTCAAAGTGCCACTTACAAATTGAGAAGAATCTCTGAAGTCAACGACAATGACGCAATCACAATTAAAGACAGTCAAACCTGGATTTAATGTTAATTTTGGGACTAAGCGTGACATTAAGTCCAGATCCTCAGAATATTTGGCCTCTCTTCTGTTTCTTCTCTTTCTGAGGCAGGGGCCGCGGCGAGTAGTGGGGGAATTGGTGGGAGAAGAAAAAGAGATTACGCGTCAAGCTGCCGCTCCGCACGCGTTTAAAGACTCGCTTTCAGTCATTTATATCTTGTTAAATAATGCAGATAAAAAAATTCCGATCGCACACCTAGATAGATTAGTTCACGAAGTTATAGAACTCATTATAATCCGAAAATCGGTTTTTTACCTAGTAGGTGCCTTTTATTGGATTTTATATTGATGTCACTGATCAACAAAATGTGACTATCTGCTCATGGAATGAGATATATCACACGGGCGCTGTACACGCGATACAAAGGTTCAGTCGGGGCAAAGTGTACATAGCGCATGCGCTACTCCCCTCTACTATAGCGCATGCGCAACTCCCCTCTTCTATGTCACATGCAACAGCTCTGAGCTCTCCTGCGTATCGAGCTCCGTGCTGTTTTCATTTCATGCTAGACCTCTGCAGAGTAACATGTATGCTACCTTATTCCTATTGAACCCCAATTCATTAGCGCAGATTGTGAGCTATCATTCGACACTCATTTTGCAACAATTGCAAAATGGAGCGTAGTTACAGAAATCATTTCGATAGCTTCTGCTACGTTCGCGGTATTTTTGCCTCACAAAAACAGAGACAAAACATTTCTCCTGCAATGCGAGAAGGTTACACGATTTTTTTTCAGAATAAACCTGAAAATAGAGAAAAATATTGGATACCAAACAGTTGCTACTCTGATTGTGCCATTTCGTTGAGGTCAGTATATCGAGGGAATTTCAATCATATCTTCACTTTTTCTTCCCCTACTTCTTAAAGAGAACCTCTGAACCATATCGATCATTGTTATTTCTGTTTGACAAATGTTAATATTTACTCATCGTCAAGCAAGGACTTCAAAATTTACCCTAATGTTTCTTCCGTGACAAATGCTGTATTTGACCATAAAGAGTATCTCCCGGTTAATTCCACAAAACGCCAAGCAGAAGAAATCAATTATACTCATGAAAATCAAATTATCTAAAATTGAGGCTGAAGTCGAAAAAGATGTAAAAAACTCTCATTCGAACAAATACAGTTTGAAAGATGTTCTCTTGCACAACGGAAACGAATATTCATCAATACCCGTTACTCATGCCACCAATATAAAAGAGTGCTATGAATTCATGAAACTTTTACTTGACAAAATAGATTATGAGCTACATACAAGGTTCATCTGTGGCAATTTCAAAGTAATAGCAATTCACCTCAGATTGCAATCTGGTTACAAAAATATTGTTAAATTCTAAGCACCTGGGACAGCAGAGCACGAAAGCAGCATTATGATGTTAAAGTTTGGCGAGACCGAGAGATGTTAGAACCAGGAAAAACGAACGTTTCTTATAAACCACTGGTTGATCGCCAAAAGATCTTTCTACCAGGATTACATATAAAGCTTGGGATCGTGAAAAGTTACATCAAAGCGATCAATAGAAACGGAGAAGCAGGTCTTCTTTTTTTGAAACGGAAATTCCCTAAGCTTAGTGAGTCAAAAATTAAGAAGGGAGTTTTTGATGGACCACAAATCCGACAACTGATGCTAGATGGTGATTTTGAAAAGATCTTTACTGAACATGAGAGACAAACATGTTTGTCATTGAAAGCTGTTATAGACAATTTCTTAGAAAACAGGAAATCCAGAAACTACAAATACTTGATCGATACGATTTTGAAAAACTTCCAGGAAATGAAGGTGAACATGTCACTCTCACTTTGACTTCTTTCCAGAAAATATGGGAGCAGTTCTTGATGAACATGGTGAAAGATTTCATCAAGATATCGCTTCAGTCGAGAAGAGGTGCGAAGGTAAGTGGAGTGTGAACGCTTTAGCAGACTACTGTTGGAATCTCATGACTAATTATCTTACAAGAAGAGCTAACAACATGAAGAATAGATATTTTGAAGACGCAGTACAATGATTCGCTTCAAGTACAAGTTGTAGATTATCTCAGCAACCGTATATGATATCACAGAAACAAGCCTGTCATTTGATTTGGCATTAAAAATGCATCGAAATCATATATTGAATTTCATTTTTAAAAATTCGACAGCATTTTATCTCCTGATTTGTAATTTAAAAAAAAAATTTTTGATCGAAAAACTCTCGAAAACCTGACGTGCTGAAGAGAAATGGAGACCAGATTCGGATTTAGCACAAAAAAACTACTCTGAAAAGGGCATATCTCATTCCATGAGCACATAGGTCACATTTTGTTGACCAGTGTATTTGAAAGGGCTTAGGAATATGATATAATTGTAAATTGAACTATTTTGCATATCGCAGATGTTGAAGATTGACGAAGATGTTAAAGATTCGAAAATTATTAAACTGTTTTGATAGAAAATTTGCTGAAGGTTTGTGACCTTCTTGGTATAAAACACCCACAAGTTATAGATCTTTCGGCTACTGTTTCATTCTCACAGTCTCCCTCCATTCACTGAAGTTTGGTGAAAGTAGGTTATAAGTAGACTCTCGACGCTACGACGACTAACTACTTCATTCGGGCATGATTTTGATTCGCAATATATATTTCTCGTATAAAGGTGGTACATGAGAATGCACCCAGTAAACGTAAAGTTTAAGGTTCAGGCCATAAATGGAGATTGTATGGATTTGTACCTGAAACAAAAAGGACGTGATGCAACATTACAGACATATATGATGGAGTGTTGGAAGGCGGAGTTGAATTATAGTCAGGAGTCGTTAGTGAATCACAAAGTATGTAGCCGAAGGTTAGGTTTGATTATGATTGAGAGAGCAAAGCAGCATGTCAAAAAGCATGGATTTTTAATACCTAGATTGTTGTGGTTTAGTGTGAAAGTAGGAATCACAATCTTATTTATCATAACATGCTATGCCTCAGTCCATGGTGACAGCAGTAAAGTAAAGGCTACTAAACTAAAGTAAAGGTATTTGCGATCATGGTGAAAGAATCATTTTACTAGAAGATATGAACGGATGTGTCAGCATCCTTGTTGCTTTGGGTGAAAGGCTAAGAGTCGGGCGATGAGTGTTGGGATGATAAAATTCAAATAGGCGCCCAAGAAAAGATAAAAACGTATGCCCAAAAGTTGAACACTACAGACATTAGCGATTAGAAGAGATATAGGCTTAAAAATGATTACAAACACAGAGATAAACAAAGAAAGCAAGAAGAGAAGAAAATGCTAAACGACTTTTAAGAAAGCAAGGGAGCTTTTATAAATGGGTGCTGATCAATATGAAGGGAGGTAAAAGTACAAAGATAGGCGGCATGAGAAATAGTAAGGATGAAATGCTATATGGAACATAAGAGATACTAGACGGGTTGAGATACTCTTTAAAGGAATCATTAGGAGGTAAAGATATAGAAGATCACAACTGTGATATAGGACATAATAGGTTCGAAAACCTAATTGAGCAAGTTAATACCTTTTAAGTTAGGAATATAATGAAAAATTTAAAAAATGGTCAGGCTTTGCTATTTGTTTCGGTATCTCGCGTTGTTTATTTACAAAATTAAGTCCTCGATAACTTATAGAACTTTACCTGATAAAATTTGATTCAAGGGCAATTTTTAGCCCTTTTAAAATACTACATTTCCTCTCCAAGAGTTTCTTGCATTTCTTGCGTTGATGGGTCCTAAAATACAAATATTGGTTGAAAAGCAGCACTAAAAGTCACTGATGACTTCGAACTTCGATGACTCAGTACGGTAAAAGCTAAGTATTAAAATAAAAAAAACTCTCAACTCCAGCATGTCTCACCTGATAAATCTTCTTTTAAAAAGTCAGACGACAGTGTACATACATTGTTATCATCGTTTAAACGAATTTACCAACTAACTTATTTTTCTTGCAGCTAGCTTATGAAAAGTAAATATCTCAGAAGCAATAATAATTGATAAGATAATACTCACACTATTAAACAAATTCTTTATTAGAACTTTAGTCAGTTTTTTCTCCACTTGGAAATAATGATGATCGTTAATACTTTGGTCTTCGCGTCGGCAATCATCCTTTCTTCTATTGGTAAATATAACTATATATCTTCATCTCTTAAATTATTGTTAAGCGTTTCGAAAATAACATTTTGTTTGACATAATCCAAATTCTATTGCTCTCGATATTTTTCGCTAACTTTATTTCCGTTTAAGAAACATAAGTTATCTTGTCCTTTCCTTGTCATCAATGCACATTCTATTATAATTTTTAGGAAATGAATACAAATGTTTTTTTGAGTTAATTTCGAACTATGCATTTTTTCAATCTTGAAGTCGATTTAAGACTTCAAAAACAGTATGCAAAATAATTTTCAGCAGAATCACTCAAGCCATCAAAAAACAAAAAATTTTAGTTTAGAAATCCATGAACTTACTTTAAAAAATGTAGGAACTTTATTTATCAGTTCTTATCAAAGAGTAAATAAGAAACTGAATCAGTTTTACAGCCTGTACTGTTAAAATCGCAATAAATCCGCTGTAATTTAGAATTATAGTCTTAAGTACTTTCGTTTTAGTGTTGTAGTAAAACAAGAATCAACTACTGCTTCTACATCTTTCACGCGCCTAACAGTTTTTGAACTCGAGATTCACAGTATATATTTTGACCCATTCCAGATTGTTAATTTCAAACACTTTAAGCATGTGTTTACATAATTTATTTAAAACCCCAAGCATGGTATGTATAAGTGGAATTTTATTTCCAATTTTATTACCAATCCTTAAAATTAAAGGAATATTTGTAAAAATGTTGCACCTCATCGCAGATGATAATTTAGATCAACTATCTCGCTAACCAATAGCTACTTGTGATAAAAGTGCGCAAAATAGGCGATTGCCGACACGTATGGAACTTGCAGGATGATCTTAAGTTAAATTCTACAATCTCAATATTAGCAAATGTCTGTCAGCAGGTCCCGTATTTTGTGCAAAGTTACTAATCTCTAAAATACGCATGCGATTCTTTTTTCGATTCGTATTTTCAAAGAAACTGGGTTCAGTACAAAGTTTCAAGCACACATCATAAATTCATTTCGAGAACAAAAATTAGAGTGCTATGATTTTAAAGCAATACCGAATTTAAACCAGCCTTAACATGCTGTAGGAAACAAAGCCAAAAAAACAAAAGAATCCCTGGAAATAAGAAATTTAAATGAGTTGACAACCGACGAGCAGACAGTTATAGAGTTTAGGGGAAAAATAAAAAGAGGTAAAATAAAAATTGGGGTATCAACTACAGAATACGCGATAGAGTATAAGTGCTTTGGATTTTGTCATACAGTCAGGAACTGCATGAGAAAATCGTGAGGATACACGAAGAGAAATTTGAAGAGATGAGAGAAATTTTAAGAGATTAATTAAAGGTAGCGCGTGATTTTATATCTACAATTTTAAGATCTTAAAGCATAAAATTCGATACCTAAGAACAAAGCGGTGTAACCTCATGCCTGAAACTTCCAGATCTATGTTTTAAATGCAAGGCTTCTGGAATATTTGTTGTCGTGCCAAATCAAGAAAATATGTTCTCATAACCGGGAATTTTAAGAGAATGTCACCGGAAGATGCAAAAGCAGGCTTCTTTGAAGGGGGGACATTAAAAAAGTACATGGTGGTCACAAATCATTTAACAGTGGTCAACACAAGTCACAAAACCACCTTTAGAACAAATAGTACTGGATCCATTATCATTTAGACGATCCCAAAGGCCAGATCAACCAAGAGAATAAGGGGCTTGGGATGTGCTAGAGGACATGAAATTTTCTATCTGAAAGTCCTGAAGACAAGACTGAGTGACAGAAGAAGAAAATCGAACATCCATCCTAAAACACCAAGATGCATCATGCAGAAACGTTAGTTGAAGTTACTAAATGGCGAGAATAAAGCATAGTAAAAGTCTTTTTTAAATTATAAACAAATAATGTTGTATTATTTCGAAATCGATGAGATACGTGAAACAGACCAAATTTGTAGGGATCTATACAACAAGTGGTCCTTGACTACAATAAACTAACCCAGTAACAAGATTTTTAACAGAAAAAAAGGAATAAGCGTACATATTGAAAAGGATTAACAGGTGTATTAGGATCAACTTCATTGTGCCGCTCGGATTGGAAAAGATTAAAAGTTGGGATCGGATTTCTTGCCAACTCACTCAGATTAAAAGCTTGATCCTAGTTCATACACAAATGTATGGACTGACCGGATGTTTAAAAAGGGCTTCAATTAAAATCATTTTAATTTTTATGGTTTATAAATCCCAGGAACCTTGTAGAAAATATCTTAAATATACTGTATGCAATCTTTAAAATCATAGCTTACATTCGTGGGGAGACAACATGAAATATCTAGCTTATTAAATGTAAATAACTCAGCAGGACAAGCGTCTTCCCTCTAATTATAATTTATGAGATAACGACTATAAGAGATAGTATCTACAAAAGTACTCAAAGAAACATTCGGTACACAGTTACCTAAGTTCTTTATTAGTAAGTATATCAGTTTGTATTCTACCAGGAAAAAATGAGCATTGTTTATATTCTGGTCTTTATGTCAGTAATCATCTTTAATTCTATTGGTAAGCTTTATACATGTATCTATAATTTTTTTTTTTTTTCAAAACTCTTTTTTCTTTGAATAAATTGACCTTGGATAGTCCTAAGCCTAACGTCAATATATATTCTATTTGACGTTTTCTAAAATGAGTACGAATTTTATCTGACAAGCTCAATCCGGATAAATCCAAAAACAGCGTTTTGTCACAAATAGAATTCAAGAACTGACTCTTTCAATACAGAATTTGTAGGAATTTGTGAGCCAGAAAGTACCGTGCGTCAAAATGGAAGCGAAAATTCATCATGCTTACAAAAAACGTTATATCCTAAAAGTTTCAGTAATGGTTCAAAACAAGACAAAGCAATCTGAAGTGAGTTCTAATGGGTACGAAATATGTATGTGTTACGAATTTTTTTTTTAAATTTATCCATTATAATCTGAAGATTGTAGGAGAAAGCGTCTAATATAGGAGTAAAAAATTATTTAAAAGAAGTCTGAAACTTTCGCAAAATTGCGAATTAACATTTTTTCTAGTGGTCACTATCGAGTGGAAACAGTAAAAGAAGTACGATTGTCTCACTATCATTATATTTTTCATGCCAAATGCTCTCACGTATTATTATATTTATTCAACTTAAAACTTGTCTTCGACTGATTCGATTCATGACCTCAAAAATAGCTTGAACAATCGAATTTATTTCGTATCTTGACTGAGCCTTTAATAACAAAAATCTAAAGTCTACAGAAACAAGTCTTTACATTCTTATCTTATATGTATGACAAGTATAACTATCCATGAGATAACAGCGGGAGTCAAAAAAGAGCAAAGGAGGAAGGATAACAAAAGCCATTCATAAGCTGACAAGGGATGTACGTGGCTGCATGTAAAATATATTTAGATCTATAGCAGCTCCTTACCTGCCTATGATTATGTGAGTAGATTTAAAGCCGAGATACAAACTCTCAAAGATATTGTGAGCATAGTAAGGAAGGAAGTTCTCAGAACTCGTGGATCTTAATATTACATCACCTGAATGAGGAGCGACCAGACTTGTAAGGAGAGAAAGATTGTAGAAAACGTGGTAGCCAGAGCTTAATTAGCATTGGTCAACAGTTGTCACAAATTCGCCTTTAGATGAAGAAAGACTCAAAACATAAAATCCTATCTTTTATGTTGCAGAATTAAGTTTACAGTTTGACTGCTTACCGAATGGCGAACCTATTCCTGGTTTCTCTCGTGAAAGACCTTCATCTTCCGGAAGAAATGATCCATCTAATAGGCCTCTTGCTGCTGCAAAGCCTCCTGTTCATCACGGATCAAGATCTTCTGCAAGTTCTCATCCTCCTTCGAGTTCCATTGTTCCTCTTACACAGCTACGTTTTTCTGACGAATTGGGAGGTGAGCTTGGTCAACTTAGATTTATTCGGCTTATTTCGAACGCAAATCCGCATCAAATATTCGAACTGCGCAGATACACTTTTCGGCGCAGTAAAAAAATTGAAGTGACAATAGCAAGAAAAAGGTTTGTTCCAGCACCAACCCAAGAACAAATTGTTTTATCAACTTCCGATGGTGACGTCTTTGCAATATTAAAGGATTCTAATTTTCTTGCTGGACTATATACTCGCTCAAAGAAATTTCACGATAGAACAAGGGCAAAAATAAATATGAAAAGCGAAGCAGTTACCGAAATGACCGAAAAAGAAATAAAGGAAATTCCAGTAGGTTCCCGCCGTCCAATTTATTTAAGCTATACAATACATCATGTAAACCCTTTTTAAAACGATTCTTTACACCATTAATTAAAACAAAATGTAAAATTAAAATGTATTGCTTGTGATCCAAAGTCAGTATATCAAAATGTTTCCTATAACTGGTAATTATAATAAAAATTCAATGTCTTATGGTTCCTGAAGATTTATTCTTTCACTAATACCTCAGTCAGTTTTTTTTATATGTTAGATGTCCCACGAGAAGTGACTGAAAATCAGCAAAATAACAGTGGCTCCTAGTAGAACCGCGGTATGACCGCGCCAAACAAATGAGAGATAAGTGACCATAGGGCACGACTAAATCACAAGAGTGCGCTGGCGAAACAGCAACAGCTTCTCATCTCTAAGTCCAGTACTTGCGAGCCGGAAACGAGCCGGAACGAGCGGTTACGCTCGTTTAGAAGAATACAAGTTGCGAAGCGCAGCTGCAGTAAGAAGGGGCAGATTTTCGATGCGAATCGCATTACTTAGTTCTTGATAGGAGTAAATTCAGCTTTACTTGGATGTGACGTCAACAATTCTGAAAACACCAGGTTTGATTGTTTTGAACGAGCGTGTAAATCGCAAGTTCATGAGCGCATATTAATAAAAATGATTATAAATTTAATTTTTGAGTGAAATTCTCGCCACATGTCTAGAGTTCCCGTATTATTTATTCAAATAACACGTTCGTCCGCAATATTGCTCTGATCCAGGTTGCTGATAAATATCTCCAGCGATCACCCCAAATAAAGAACCTTACAAATTTATCATGTGAGGTTACGGACTTTCACCCATTAGTATCCAGGCTCTTTTGTTACTAGTGAATAGGCTACTAAGATTTATGGACTAATTAAATTGTTCTATACCCTAATACTTGATGACAATGTTTCACATTGTTTTCTTATATTTTCTGTCAAACAGGATGATTTTTGTTTTATTTTCATGAGTTTTGAGGGACATGTTGTTCATGCTTGTATTCAGTTTGCTCAACATTTGTTGCAAGTCTTCGATTGACTCTTCCATAGCCTGTGTGATCATTTTTAAAAATAGCATCTCGCAGGAGAAACTCTATAGCGCAAACTCGGGATGCTTCCTCCTCAACAACGTTACGTAACGTTGAGAAGGAAGAGCCTGAGTGAGACTATAAAAAAGCAACCCAACCGAGAAAAGAGATTCTGGATCTTCTAGCTAAAAAGCACGGAACACAGAAGCGAGTTGGTAGGAGAAGCCCAGAGCCTAAACCCTCTGGAACTTGTTTGAGAATTCACTTTTAAGAATAAAATTCCAATTTATTGTAAAGCATCAGCTCTGTAAAGCATTTACAGATGATTTACCTAAAAAGTAATCCTTGCCGCATGAAGCGAAAGGTCAGCGACCGTATATATCTTAGCTAACTAACTGTTGAGCCTTTTCGAAAATAGCTATATGCTTATAATATTGCCACTACCATTATGTTATAAATAAATATCTAGAGGAAAAATAGATACGTGATTGATCATTATTTGATATAAGTCATCTCATATGCGAAATGCGCATTAATATAGCTAAACTATCGTTATTTTTCAGAATAGAGACTAGCGATCTACATGTGTATTGTTAGGGCAGCTCAGGTTTATTTGAATAAAATATTAATATGTAAAGAGAATCTTATTCTTTCTCCAAAAGAAGCCCCTTCATTTTATACAAATCTATTAAAGTAAATCCGGTTATTAGATTAACCCTTTTTTAAGTTAACAAGGCCCGAAAATTCGGCAGTTGCAATATATATATATATATATATATATATACAGTAGAACCTCGATTATCCGAAGTACTGTGGGGAGGAGACACCGCGGATAAGTGAAAACTCGGAAAATACGGAAGAAGTACAAAATAAGGAAGAGTTATCTAATTTAATATATTTTAAATAGAAAAATAAATATAAACATTTAGCAAATTAAAGTAAATTACTTGCGAATGTGAATTCATCTTTATGGTACAAAGCAATGTAACTAACTTGGCTCAAGGAATTTGGTGATAGAACACTGTTTCAGTCTGCTGAATCGTTTTTTAGCTCCAATATCTCGTGATCGTTTCATTAATAAGAGATCACTTGCAGTACTTTCCGGTTGTTCTTCGATGTATTTGAGCGATAGTTCGAGCGCATTTAATCCTTCTTTGTGGCTAATTTGCGGAGTTTCTTCCGTTTCACTATCTTCCATATCGTCCGCGATTTCTTCTTTAGAATTTACGAGGTGGCTAATTTGTAATCAGTGAGTTATTGTTCACGATTGTCACCACAAATCCATTCTACAGTATGGGTTCGATCAAAATCTTCAAAACCAGGGATAGGCTTAAGCTGACCAGTAAATTACGCTTTTCATGTTTACTGCAAGCAAACACTCATTGAGGGTACTACCCGCTGTGCTTTTTTTCAAAATTTCTTGGAGTAGAAAACGTCGGCAATGGCGTACGCACGTCTCAAGTACGCCTTGATCCATTGGTTGTGAAATAGACGTTACCGTTTTCTTTAAAAAATCTCTCTACCAAAAAGCTAAGACACTAAACGCTTTTGGTTAAATAGAGTCAATTTTCGAGAATGAGAAGTGCCGCATATACTGGAATTTTCTATTCTCAACAATTGTTTCTGCTGCACACTCGAGGCCTTACATAGTTCTCCTTGACTTCGAGAAGCAAACCGTGTTCGTTATCGAATTTTCGGCAGCAGCTGAGAAAAACATCATAGCCAAGAAGAATGGAAGGAAAGATATGTATAGAGTGTTTATAAGGGAGTTAAGATGATTGCACCCTGGATATTCTGTTAAATTAATCTTACTTATCATCGGCGCTCTTACAGCGGTCTTCCTTGGGTCGCTGTATGTCCTCAGGGTGAAAGAGACTTTTTCCGGATCGGCATATTTATTCCGTCACAGACTGTAATCACCTATCTCACGGTCGTGAGACGTGGTTGTAGCTGCAATTTTACCGCGATTCCGCTGGGATC